>OMLJ01114446.1:0-10671 GCA_900302595.1 Gadiculus argenteus
CTGACTCTGGCTGGTTTCTCCCAAGTTGCCCACCCTGGCTGTAAACCAGGCTGTTGTCTCTTTCTACACTCTCTCTTTGTTCTCAGCCTCGCCACATCGTCTCTTAAAGGGACAGTCCCCGTTCGGTAGTGGTGGGGAAAAATATTGATACAGTATAGTATCGCGATACTTTGCGTGGCGATACTGTATCGATACAAGGACGGGAAGTATCGATATTTTATTAATATTATTATTTTTTTTTGTACAAGGAAGTTGCATTGTTCATTTCAATACCTGTAATAGTACAGTAGTCCACACACGCACACGTGTGCATTCAGTTAAGTTGGAATACAGGAATGACTGTAATACAAACAGTTCAGTTTGTCAGGTACATGCAACACAGATTACAGTGTTGACATCTGTCTGCTTGAGAAAATCCCATTTGCTGCAATAAAAAATTTGAAGTGAGGTGAACAGACTGAAATCTTTTTTTTAATTAGATAAAACAGATGTTGACAAAGTTTTACTTTGGGGACATAATTTGCAGTTGAAAAAGGGTAATAAATCGACATTTGAAATTTACATTTGCTTTTTTTTTTCAAGTATCCAGGAACAGCTTTCGAACAACAATTTGCACCGCTGGGTTTTGTTGTGTGGCGCAACACTGATAGAAAGTAATGCATATGTATTTATGACGGTATTGAAAATATTTCTAAATACCCTGGTATACCGTAATACCGTCATACCGCCCAAGCCTAACTCCTTCCAGAGGAGACCCACCTATCATATCCTACATCAGCTAAACAGCTAGACACACTGCCTATTGGGCCACATTTATTTTAGAAGTAGAATTAAAAGTACATTTCCATGTTAATTTAAAAATACAAGTTAATCAACTAAGTTTAAGTAAGTAGCGAGAACATTACCAAATATAAATAGACAGTGCGAGTGTGAGAGTGTGTGTGTCTGTGGTGCACGTATTGTCTGATTTCCTGAACTTGGTGTCTGTTTTTTAATTCTTCCTCTCCTGTTTTCCTGTTGTGACCTGTTCAGATTCTCTCAGGAGTTGGCAGAGATGGTCCAGGCTGACCAACATGGGGCCCCGGCCCGCTAACACAGCCGATCGTCTAGAAAGAACGACGAAACTGAACATCTTGCATCTATTAACCATAATCTACAATCAGCGATAATGAAATGCAAGTTAATGGACATATGATATATAACTCTTCTGGTAATGAGAAGGTTCCCCTGTCCAGAGCTCACTGATTATTCTTCATAAACTCACACCCTTTTACTCATAGTGCTTTCGCTTCAATAATTGACCCCAATAAGAACCATTTAATTTCATGTTTAAAAAGCTTTTTATTATTATCATCACATGGAATATTGACAATGTGAGCTTTTTAAACAGAAGACACATACTTTATTCATCCATGGGAGGAACTTTCTCTTGTGTGAACCAATATTGTTGTGGTGTTTAAAAACTGGTTGTGTCATATTGTAACATAGGACTCCTGACGCGTGATGAATAGTTTTGCATAGCTCCACCCATGTGGCATTATGGGTATACTTAGTTCCTAGTGCAGACCCAGAGCTAATACCAACGACCCGGCATTTAGTTGGAAGTGGCAAACACATGATAAAGCATGACCACAGGTTCCAGTACGGTGTGATGACAACGGGAAAGCAACAGGCACCTTCGACTAGAAATATCAGAGAAAATACCTATTTTAGGGTCATCCCTTTATTTATCATCATATTGAAAGAGGGCAGCACCAAAGTATAGAGTACATTTAATCTGTGTCTAAAGATATATCTTAAAGAACCTGGAGGGGTTGGTGTTAAGTGTATTTTTTCACGACTACTGAAGACTGATGGTACCCAACCACTTCCTGTATGCCAGGGCGAAGCGTCTCTGCTCTGAGTGGCCGCAGTCGTCCAGCAGACTGGAGACAAAGCGGTGCTCTGCGGTGAGGGCCAGAGAGTCGGACGTCAGAGGCCCTCCCTGGAGCTGCGTGGCATCACGTGGGTCTGAGGGCCCGTCTACCTCCATGGCATCACCGCCGAACGGCAGTCCGTTGAGGCTCTCGTCAGCGCTGCTGCTACTGGCCTGTCCATTATCCTTTGAAATACTCAAATGTAACCCATTGCCTTCATTGTTGCTGCAGGAGAGATGTGGGTGGTCCCGTCTCCATTGGTGCCACAAGTAGACCACCTGCCTCCTGGGGTGAAGACATTTCGAACATTAACACAAAGTCAAACACATCACAATGACTCGGCCTTGCAGATGCTTAGTAGAGAATATATACATTTAGTATATGCTACACGTGAACCTCCTAAAATGGCGCAATTTCATTGGTTCGCCATCTCGGGATAATGGGCATTAGTAAAATCCAACTAGTGGGCTATCACCAATGCTGCATTCTGATTGGCTGAGCCATTAGTAGGCTATAAGTCATAGCCTACTAGTAGCGAAATCTCGGGCTTTGTAAACAAAAACAATGCTTCACATTTTGATGACGTTTCTGACAAGTTTCTAAGCTCGTTATTAGATTAATCAGTTGTATTTACTGCCCTACTAGTTGTATTTTACCAAAACAATTATTGTTAAATATCCCATGATTGAGAGCTCAAACTTGGGATATTGTTTTCATCTAATAACTAATAAACAAATAAACCACTAATAAAAACAAATAAATCCCAGCAAAAAGGGTTATCTTGTTTATTTTTGCAGTGTTCACGTGTAGTATATACTAAAACAACTAAAGTATTCTGAATGAAACCCTATGCTCTAGCACAAGCATTCGTACCTGTGACACCAAAGGGTCTCATGGCCGGGGTAGGAGTGGATCAGCTCTGAACAGAAGTCCATCTCCAGGTCAAACAGCTGGGCTATCGTCCCCATGCCCGGCTGCCACTCTCTACTGGAGTCGTCCAACCCGAAGGCCGCCCTGGTGTCCGGGGGGCGGGCCCTCTGGCTGCCCGTCGTAGAGCCTGGTGGATGGAGAGGGGTAGCTGCAGTGGACGTGTTGGGGGCTTTGCGGAGTGCCGTTAAAAGTGCCTGAAGCAGGAAGTGGCGGTAGTGGAAGCCGCTGTGGTCCGAGACGTGCATAGAGACCCATCGGCGCATGGACGAGAACTCCTCCAGGAAAACCTGTTGGCAGTGGAAACAAAAAGAGAAGGATAGTCTTCCTTTAAGCCCAACGCCACGTTTTGTCGATGTAACCAGCTTTATTTTTTGTTGTAAAAGATTGCAAAACGGTATTATTAGTATGAAGTCGGGGTCTGTGGTAATCTAGGGGACCTTTTCCATATACAGTACGTGCTGGCTTGGCTCAACAAGCGTGGCTGGGATGTGCAGCTCCATTAACAGGGCGACCCGCTGGAAGGTGTCTTTAACTGTTTAACTGAGTGCCAAAAACGATTTTTTTTGTTTTTAGCTTCTTTTTTTTATTACGAAAATAGACACTAACACACCTTGTGTGTGAATTTGGGAACTCTATGATGAACAGAACTGAAATAGATGACGATCGAAGTGTCAGAAGAGCAACAGGCTCAAACAGTGCATACTTCATAAAAGATGCTATATCCATTTCTAGAAAAGAAAAAGAGTTAAGCCTGTTGTAAACATGATGTCCTAAATATATTGTCTTCAATATTAGGGACAAACGCAGCCCGCTTGGGAGGAGGGTGGGGCCGTGCTTTCGCCCCAGGGGGACAAGCTTGGGTTCAGCTAGGCACAGATTGGTGCTTTTACTTTAAACTGCTAACGGTAAAGCATATCAGTGCGTGTGACAAGACGTGCCAGTTGTAAAGGGCCACGACACTTTTACTTTGACATATTTATTAAAATTGACCAAAATCAGACATTGTACTTCATTATTAAAAAAAAGAAAAGAAACCTCCATGTACCTCCACGTTGTCCTTTGCTATGTGTTGCAGCACCCAGATCCGATGGGACCACGCGTTGTAATTGCTGGGGTAGCGGCCGGCCGCCTCAGAACACACGCTCATCTCTTGGTGAAGGAGTTTTGCTTGATGCGTGCAGAGGTTCTGGCTGCTGCCCGGGGCTTCGGTGTGGCACAGATAGCCCTCTGCCTGCTCCTTCCTACAGCCCTTCTGTGCACAACACTGCTGAAGGACCTGCAGAATCACCCAGCGTCTGAAAGGAACGTCGGTTTGAAATGTTAGAATTAATGTAAGTTTTTTTTTTATATCCCTAATGCCAATGCAATGGTTACCAATGGCTACCAATGGCCATGCCAAAGGCCCATCCTACTATCGACATCATGGTCAAACCATACACCCCAGCCCGTCCACCACTACACTCAATGACTGCCAAGTCATTGAGGTCACTACTCCCTCACTACTAGGGCACCACAGGGGCACTTCAACTAAATCTGGATTGTTGGCTGTCCTGGCTCAACAATGGTGGAGTGAGCACTCGCTGACATCGACAGCTGAAACGCCCATGAAATAAGAACACTAGGCTTGGGCGGTATCAGGCTATTTACAAATACAGACGGTATGATTTTCAAAACCGTTAAAAATACAGATGCATTTCTTTCTATCAGTGTTGCGCCACACAATAAAACCGAGCGGCGCAAATCGCAAAACCTAAAGTGACCGAAACCGAAACCGAGTGACAGCTCTCACCAGCACCCCCCCCTCTCCCCCCGCTGATGGGTCAAACCGTAAGTGACTGCTAGCGCAAAAAAAAAAAAAGATACACTTGAAAAAAAAAAAAAAAAAATGAACACTTTAATGAACACTATATTTTACTTCCAAATTGTTGCACTAAAAGCAGATTGCTTATTTAAGGACTTGAATGCACTTTTTGGGTGGCATTTTTGTAATTTTCATTGTTGACCGCACTTATTACACTGCCAAGCTGTTTTTTTTTTAACCAGTTTTTGATCCCGACAAAAGCCTCTCTGCGTCTTTCTCGTAGATCGCGCCATCGTACCCCATCTTCATTTAATGCGACTGCATCACCTGCACTCACATGATGGTCAGCAGCTCACAGACTTCACTGATATTCCAGTTAGAACTGCTCATGTTGATATCGCTGCATTGTCTCTGTTGTAGAGACAGCGCAGCGACACCTCTACCCAAGTCTGGAACCATGGAGCCGTCTAATCGCATTTTACAATCAAAATGAAACCGCCAATATGTGTAGGGTCCGGGAGGGTAAATTGGGGTGCGAACTCAGGCCGTTATATTAACTCGATCAGTGTAAAAAAACAAAACAAAACATAATCTAAATAAATGTAATGCAATTCAGTGCACGGTAAAACAAATCTAGTTTACTAGAAAAAAAAAACAGGCATTTGAGACCAAAAAATGTGTAAATGTGAATGATATGTTCCACTATATTTTAATTGTAGTCATACCTGTGGATCCATGTCTCTGGGCTCTTTGGAAACCTTGTAAGGGCAAGCTTGCCAAGGTAGAGGTCCTTCTCTGGGTTGAGGACACCACATTGGAGCAGCTCCTTTCTGCAACACCCAAGCCATCATTAATGGAATACTATAATATAATAATGTACTGCTTAGAAAAGCCTCTCACTATATTCAAAACAAGGGTAGGCCAGTTGACTGATAATCAAACTTTGTTATACATTCTTTTGACATGGTTCAACAAAGATAATTCATTCCTTGAACCACTAGGTGCAATTATGAATGAGCTCTGAATTGTTGTGCTTCCATTATTTATAATCCAGTTTGGTAGAGTAATCACGCTGTTTCAGCAGCATACATTTTCGAGGGACATTGTCCCTCCAGAGTTCGGTTTAGGTGCAACTAAAATGTGTTATGTCTGATGTGTTTTCCTGTTTTCAGGCCTGGTTATGATTACAGGACAATATTACTTGAGCTACATTTTCCCCAGTTGTACTATCTAGCCACAGAGCCTGTGATGGAGCTTCTGGCACCTATTTTTGTGGAGCTAAAATGATTGTTTTTTGGCGATAATAATAAACAAAACAATGACAAGTTTCAGTGTGCATTGTACACTTAAAAGTGATGGTTCGGAGTAAAATTCACCCTGGGTAATTTCCACCGTGACATCCAGCCAAATACCCCATCAGAAGCGTTTTTAGCGATAGTCGAGCATTGCTCAAGATAGGGCTCAGCCAAATGATCAGCTGAATAGATTAGTATTGGCGCTGTTGGTACAGCGCAGATATGTCGTGAATTACCCCACTAATAATGCCTGGAATGTTACCACACTCTTTTGTAGTACATATAGGGCCTGTACTCATAAAACGAGGCATTGGAAAGTCTGTAAGTACACCAGTAGTTTATTAACAATAACACAATAACACAGCTTCAACTGTCTGCTAACGCAGCTGGCTGCCAACGCTAGGAAAAGTAAATAAGTCCTCATCAAAACTCACAAGTGTAAGGAAAAAGCTAGTGAATAAAACGCATTTCAAATATCATCAAGTGTCAAGTATTCAATTAATTCAGTTGTCAATACATTTTTATGGAGTGTTGAATTCACTAGCTTTTTCCTTACACTTACAGACACTTACAGACTTTCCAATGCCTCGTTTTATGAGTACAGACCCCATGGGTACTACAAAAAGAAGTGTGGTAACATTCCAGGCATTATTAGTGGGGTAATTTACGACATATCTGCGCTGTACCAACAGCGCCAATACTAATCTATTCGGCTCATCATTCGGCTGAGCCCTATCTTGAGCAATGCTCGACTATCGCTAAAAACGCTTCTGATGGGGTATTTGGCTGGATGTCATGGTGGAAATTACCTAGGGTGAATTTCACTCCGAACCATCACTTTAATATGCTGACAACTGGTCATTAATACCTGATATTCCAAGCAGTTGTAAAATCTGGGTTGAGTAATAGCAGTGTAACAGTGACATCCACAAGGGCTGTGGAGAGGAAAGAAAAACGGATTGTTTTTACTTAAAACAAATGATATATCAGTTAGAAGCAGATTTCCTTAGTCTTATAAATCACAACAATACAATATAAAAATAGTTTCCCAATTGTTTTCATCTACCTCCTAGTTACTATTTTGTTTTATGATAGTAGCATGAAATGGCCTTGCACAAATCAAAATACGAGTAAGACACAATGTAAATTTCAAGTAACGCAAGCTCTGATCCTGGAACCAATGTATAATCACTACTATAAACAATGAGAGAATACTGGACGTTGAACAGACTGCCAGCTGAAGATACTTCTTGGGATGACCAGGGCTGGCGCTCCCGATACGCATCTATGACCAACTATGCGTAGGGCCCCCAAAGGTCCAGCCGCAGGCCTGGGGATGACTTTGGGAGCTCTTTCAGGATCTAATTATAGTATCTACCTTCCCTTGTTTTATTTACTCCGTTAGGTGGAATGAATAGTAACACTGGGGTTTGAATGCCAAATTGGCATCATTTCTGGAATGCAACAACATTGGCAGACAATTTCAGATTTTAGGTTGTCCATTACATACAATAAGTGATAAAAAAAAAAAAAGCTACTTGAGGTGATACGTGTCCTACAGAAACCCCACTGCCATATTAAACCGACTGACTTATAACTAGTTTGTAGAGATGTATTTACCCTCTCTATCCAGATAGTTCTTGCGCTGTCGGTAGAGGAGCAGTTTTCTGTGGAGGGAAGGGAGCAGGAACTTCACACACCAGCTCTCCAAGCCCAGCTTGGTCTCAATCAACACGATAGGGCTCCGGTTGTAGCGTGGCTCTGGACAAGGAATGATGCCGATTTCATCACTGAAGGGAACCCAGACAGAAAGGATATGGGTCAACAGATATAGAGATACATATACATGTGGCGGTTCCATGCACCAATTAGTCTACTGGCATAGTTTATGTTCATGCATCAATATGCATCAATAGAAAAAATGGAATTTTGACTAAATGTTTCAGAATTGTGCAGCCCTAATTGAACTGATACATTGAACTGCACTTAATTTATGTTGTATTTTGTATAGTTTTAGTAGTATACTATACGGTAGTCATTTGTGTAGCATCTACAGTAGTTAGTATCACTGCTGTATACGGGGAAAAGGTTGGCTTGACGATTGTTAGTACTTGCACTTGGTTCTATGAACATCTTTACTGTACCGATAGCGATATATTGTGGCACTTCTTACGACAAATGTACTTATTGTAAGTCGCTTTGGATAAAAGCGTCCGCTAAATGCCCTAAATGCAAATTTAATAACACCGAACACAGTTACAATGTAAACATTGTAAAATCATAGTCGCATTGCTTGGCTCTATAGGTAACAAAATAAGTTGGCAACTGTTGCCAACAGTTGAAATGTGATTTCAATCAACGAAATGGTAAAATAGTGCCTGGTTTCTTTCTACAATATCCTAGCTCATGATAAATCAAAGGGAAAGACACTGCTGTCCCACGTCATCATTGTTTTTATTTGTAGTGCAAGAACCAGTAGGCCTACCAGTACCAGTACCAGTAAAAACCACATGATGCACAAAGCCTACTGCACTGCAAAGAATGAGCCAGCTCCCACACTGCCAAAGAAACAGACGGCGAGTCAACTAGGTTAACGAACAAATGTGGAGCATTAGAGGCTAATTCAGTCAGCAAACTAAAGGAATCCCAAGTCCCCAAAGCCCTCCTCAGAGAGCAGACCACCCTGCAGTCACCTCATGAAGCCCTGTGCTGACAAAGACCACAGATCACAACTTATCCACCATCATAATCACAGCATGGAGAATATGTTGACTAATGCTGCTCTGGAATAAGATAGTACGACTACATTGAAGCCGAAAAGAGGTTTAATAATCACCCTCGACCCTCATTTGATTAAACGGCCAGTTGTCACCAGGTATTAAAAAGGGGACACACAAGGAGGTCCGAGGAGTCCGACTGATGGACTAACGCAGGGATCATGACGATATGTGGGTCTGAAACCAGTGAGGGACCGCTGTCTACATGGTCTGAACCAGTGAGGGACCGCTGTCTACATGGTCTGAACCAGTGAGGGACCGCTGTCTACATGGTCTGAACCAGTGAGGGACCGCTGTCTACATGGTCTGAACCAGTGAGGGACCGCTGTCTACATGGTCTGAACCAGTGAGGGACCGCTGTCTACATGGTCTGAACCAGTGAGGGACCGCTGTCTACATGGTCTGAACCAGTGAGGGACCGCTGTCTACATGGTCCAGGTCGACGTTGAAGCATTAACCTCCACTCAGGTGTGTGCAGGTGACTGGTCCACATCCTGCGTTAATGTGCGTTATGGTGCTCGACCACATCATTTACTTATAATACCTTCAACAGGGTACTTACATATTTGGGTTTTTCTTAAATGCATTTGAGATATCCCTTACAACTCTTTGAACCAGGACAGCGACCTCTTTCTCAAATTCAGCCATTATTTATCTCTCCAGTTATCCTTTCCTCCTCGACTTCTTCATCTTCTTTGGATTCTCAGTTGGATTGAAAACGAACACAAGGTACATCACTGCCACCTACTGTGTGGGAGTGGGTGTACCGTTTAAAAAAGCCTTTTGCACGCACGCACGCACGCACGCACGCACGCACGATATCTAATATATACATGATATAACTAACCCTTTAAAAGAATTGGTTGTTTACCAATGGTTGGTTGAGTACATGTGCACAAACCCGAACCCTTACATTCTTGCACGTTGCCTATTAAAGAAGTGTGCTCCATTTTAATGACAATCCCATCCCATGAACATGTTACATTTGTCATTTGGTGTGGCCTTTTTTTGCTTAAACTTTGCAGAAACACTTTCCACAACAATTTGTACACCTACAAAACAATCACTAAAAAGGACACCATCTCAACGTGGTACCCCCAGACCACTTCTGTTTCTTCACGAGAAGTGATGTATGACCAAAGAAGGCTTTAGTTGGTTGGTCTGTCGTGAATAAAACCCACAGTATAATACACAAAATACGAGAGGATGGGAAGCATAGACATCTTATAAGTAGACGGAGCATTTGCTGCTGTGACGTGTGATATTTGGCCGCCATCTTGGAGTGGTGATCGGTGGAGCTGGAGAGCAGCCTGAACTAGTACAGACTACAGAAGAAAACAAGGACGCCGGGCTGGTGTTCAGTATATTCCTGCTCAAATGAGCGCACCGTCGAAAATAGGAATGGGGGGGGATTACTTTTCACAATAATAAAAAATAAAAAATAAAAAATATAAAACATGCCAAAACATGTGTCCTTTATCATAGCTACACGTATGACAAAAAACGTGTGAAAATCAGTGGCATTCAGTGAGGTAAGATTAATTAAATGCGCTGACAGGTCATTGCTCCTGCCAAACGAATGACACTGAGTGGAGCGGATCACCACTCCAAGATGGCGGCCCCGCGACACGTCAGCGCCAATAGGCAGCAGCGTAGATGCTCCGTCTACTGATAAGATGTCTATGAGTATACATACCATAGTAAACTCAAACCCCTTTCCCGCCTCTTCTTTGCTGGCCCGCAGCAGCGCCCCCGGCCGCCACGGTGGTGATCGTGGTGTGCATCGCCGCCCTGGTGGTCATCGTAGTGCTGGGCATCTACAGGATCCACAGCACCCAGCAGGAGGGCTCCCGGGAGGACGAGGACGAGAAGGACAACGACATGGAGTGGGACACGGCGTCTCTCACCATCACCGTCAACCCCATGGAGGTACGCATGCGGGGACCGGCGGT
>OMLJ01114452.1:0-10000 GCA_900302595.1 Gadiculus argenteus
GGGGCCGGCCGCCCCGTCAGACGGAGATATCGAGCCGCAGAAGAGTTAAGCGCTGCCCTCTGACCGGCGTCTCGTTCCTCCGCCCCTCATGCTCATCCGCTCGATGGCGGGTGTGTGAACGCGTCTCCGTGTGCCGCGTCGAAGATACACACGGTGGATGACGCACGCGGTCCACGACGGGGCGGTTCACGAGTCGGATATCATTCTCGTCGTTCCAGTCGTTTTCAACCGATGGAAAGTATTTGACGGAAATAACGATGAATGGGAACGATTAATAATGTAATAGCTGTAACTTAACGCATCTGGGTTGAATTGCTTTCTCTAGACATTGATGATGAAGGGTTGTTTAAACATGTGTAAATAAATATATGGAGATATATACTATATATAATATAGCTTAAATACAAGATACGGCTTGGGAAACAAGTAGCAGTCCCTCAGCCACACTGAGCAATGCTTCTTTAAGGGTCCTTCTACTTGTTTTTATTCTCTTCGTGTTATTTCTGTATGGGGTACAGTTCTTTAATTATTTATCTTTTTCTTTTTTTACTGGTTTTGTTTTTCAAAAAATATGTATTCCTGGAAGAAGTGAAAACGCTCAGTTTTTCCTGCCTTCAGTTGGTTTTATTTTATTAACCTGTGGTGCTATTTTTTAAGGAATAAACAATGTACGTACATTATCTCCTGTCGATTTACATTGTCAACACTGTCAATTACAACGAATGATATACATTACAATGTTCCTGTCTTTATTCCAAAAAACACATGAGTTTAGTATGATTCCATACGGTGGTGCTGTACAGTGGTGCAGGACACTAACATCTGCCCACATAGGTTGGCACATATTCAGTTATCCACGTGTTGTTCAATGTATTCGTTTTGTCGTGCTCTGTGTCTCTGCAATCCTGTAAGGCTAGGCACGAGGAAGCTATTCTTCAATAAACGATGACTCATTTTTATATATATATATATATATATACCTCTTTGTACTATTTTTATATATATACCTATTTGAAGTTTAAAGAAAACCAATCCAAATTCATAACCCAGCCTTTGTCTGCGAGGGTCACATCCGATGTTATGCGGAGTTCACCCCGGCGCCTTCTCTTCAAATGGTAGCGCTAAGGTTCAAATGATGGGACGGCAGAGCGCGAATGTAGGTCAGGAAAATCTCGGTGCAAAAGTTTACCAGTAGCATGCATTCGACTGGGGCCACATCTTGAAGGAAAACATTGACTTGACCCACTTTCCCCAGGCCTCCTTTTAACCACTTTTACTCCATGCGGTGTGTAACACTAACCCTCATACCCAGTACGCCGATTGGATTCACTTTTGGAGGTGTTCAAGGACAAACACTTTGTACTGCCTTGCCATTGTCACCATTCCCAATGGCCTCTTCTATTTGTATAAGCCATATAATTAAGCAGTAGCTCCATACAGGCCATGGCGTTATTATAATACAGCTGAACATGTCGTCCGGCCCCACGCGGAGCACACTTAAGCCTCGCACTAAAAGGATCAAGTATGGTACCGTGAAAGTCATTTAGTGCTTAGTCCTTAGTGCCCTGGAGACAATCTAGATTCAATGTCACACAAATAAGGGCACAAATAGAAGAAAAAAAACAGCCAAACATATTTATACTAAAAAGAATAACCCTATAATAACCCTAATGCATTTACAACGCCCAATATACAATACAAAATAAATAAAAAAATATTAAAAAAAACTATACAAAATGAGGGATTAAGCATGTATCCTGGTCTTTATAGAAAAGGGGAGAGAGGGAATGAACAATATAGCCTATAAATATTATATATAAAGTATTTGGTTCGTATGCCACGACTATGTACCAATCGGTTCCGTACCGCATTATCACGTCGACATTATCACCTGCCTCGCACAGATCCTGCAATCACGTACACAAAGTTAATTTTTATATATTTCAATTCAATGCATACTTATTCATAAAGAGGGAACAATATGCAGAAGGAGATTTTTTTTGTAATATCTGTGTTGTCATGATCACTGTCATGTCCCCTCTAACATTAGCGGTCTGCTGAGCTCAACTGAGGGTTTTAAACCTGCAACTCTGCAGCATGACATTATTTACATTGCCAATGGCATTAGCTTCTACCCATAACTCCTGCCCACTGCATGGGAAGGAGGAAAGGTTTTATCACGCTTTTGCATGTAAACATTAATATCGGACTGTGCTGTCCAGTTCCTCTAAGCGTATTAAAATGGGGCATAATGTAAAGAGGAGGTCGTAATCTAGCAATAGCAGGATTGCTGGTTGGATCGTCTGCTCCTCCTGCCTCTATTGGAGCACAAAGCACACGTGAGTGATTACAATAGCGTGCAATAAGCTGTGGAACACACTGGAGAGACTCTTTATTGAAACCACTTCAATCGTGTATCAAGTGTCACGTGTGATTCCCTCTCCATATGAGATCATCCTTCAGATTGGTTAATAGATTATCTTGTGTATGGCTTTGTGGTTGAAAACCCCTCTCCATTATTTTCCAGCTAAATTGCATCCGCTATTTAACCTACTTTGCATATAGCCATTGATGGGGAATTGTGTTTTGTGAATGGTAATTGTGATGGAAAAATCTGTATGCTGTTACCTTTTATGAACATAGGCTTTGTTTCATCCTGCATTTCCAACGCGGTATCACGCCATATCCTGCTCATGCACACAAACGTTATTCATTTATGAATGGTGTCCCAGAGCACGTGTTTCAGACTTTTTTCATGCTACACAGAATGAAATGTAAACCAATGCATTTTGAACAGGGTTACGGTTAGGGTTAGGATTAAGGTTTAGGGTTAGTGTTAGGGTTTTGGGTTAGGGGTAGGGGTAGGGTTAGGGTTAGAGTTACGTCGGAGAAACGCTCCCGTTCAAAATGCATTGCTTTACATTGCGTTCTGTGTAGCACGAAAAAAGTCAGACTGTCATGCTCTGGGACACGATTCAATAGGTTAATAACGTTTGTGCGCATGAGCATGATTTGTTTTATGTTGTTAGTTTGTTGTATGAGCGTTTTGTATGTCACTGTATCGTTATTACTCAAATATCTGACCATAATTGTTACACGTCCGAATTACTCTTTATTCTACCCAGTTCGGTCAGTTTATGATTGACGTGGTCCGGAAAATTCCTACCACAGTAATATGTATATTTTTTTCTTTAATGTTTTTTTTTTATGGAAAATGCCTGGGAAAGTGGTGGGAAAATATTCCAACCGTAGCACACCCGTATTGCATTTTTTCTTAAAGTGGCAATCTGGAGGATGGCACATTCTGCCCTCTTCAAACTGCAAAGCCCAGAGAGTTCATTTTAAAAGAAGGTAACTGAAAGCCGTGGAATGGATTGGAAACGTTGCCTATGGAGTTTGCGAGTGCTGCCGTGTATTCATGTCAAGGTGCTAGTGATGCGGTGGACTATGTTTATCCAAGCATTCCTTCCCGTAACTGTTTTGGGGCATGGATAATTTTATATACTTTGTGAAAATTGGCAGACTCGCCAATAGAGAGAGTGGATCGACTTCCTCCGAGTGTCGCCGTAATAGCTCACTTTCCGTCCGCCTAGATTGGGGTCGGCGTAGATTGGGCGTGTGAGAAGATGGCTGTGTGTGGATCTGTGTACACACCGGGGCCACTCTTCTTCCCTGGGTCTTCACTACTCCCAACGTAACAACCTGCCTGTTAGCGGTGACAACTCTTCCCTTTTCCATTCAACGAGTGGGTTCACTTATTCCTTCTACGCTGTTTGTGTTTCTTTTATGTTCACCTCTGTGATTATTTGATTGTGTTTAATCGTATGTAATTGTAAATGTCTTATTTGCCAATTCTGTTCATTTCACTGTTTCATTATCCGTAGAGCTGCTCTTTGTTCATGACAGGGGTCTGTGGGATGGGATAAGAGCGAGGGAAAGTGGGTTAGAGTTGATGACTAGCTTTTTCAAACGCATACCGTTTATTCTTGTTTGAATAAACTATAGAAAAATGAATCCGGTAGACACTGCAACGGCTAACTGATGTGAAATGGCATTTTAATGGAGACAGCAAAATGACCAGTGCTTATTTCATTTCTCTTTCAGGTCTGACTTTGCTTTGAATCTGTTCATTTGTTAAAGCACGACGGCACAGAACATTATATAGGCCAGTCACTATCTCTGTATTACCTAAAAAATTATTTGTGTCCGATTTATACACGCACACAGATTTTTCTGTGTGTGTGTATACGCCTTCACGTGCAATGATTGATCGGCCATATTGTCTTCGATATTTCAAATGGCTATTGTATCCCGTTTTCTTTCAATTGACCGGGACACACTCCTCCTCTAACCTGTGTCTCCCGTTTCCATCTTACTGGAATTCCTTCCACTCCATCTTACCTTTTGTCTCGCCTTTTTATTCAATGTTTCTGAACACAAAGGACTCAAAAACGCTCCAATTGACACATCTTATACGCTTCTCTATGCGTCACAAGAGAGAGACGACGACTTTGTCACAAAGGCGACCTACCAAGTGTTTTCACGACATCTCGCTGAATCGTTTGCAAACAATAGTCAATCTCCGAACAAGAAGATGGAGGTTTTCCTGGCCGCCATGTGCCGAGCTTTCACGTGTCGCCGCGCTCCAGCTAACCTACTTTTTCTGCTGACGACTGAAATGGATTTACAACGATTTGTCGTTTTGTTGGGCGACTGTCTGGCGGGCCGCCGGCCGCTGCTGGCTGGAGCAGGGAAAGGGTTCATACGTCTGGTAATCGTCGAAATGGGCCGCACGTTGCTCCATCATCACTGAATGGCAGATAGTATTCCATCGTTTTATTTTGTCATTTTTTATTCTTTAGCAGACTACCAAGGTTGTCCAAAAGAAACGTCAAGGGCTTAACCTGTTTTAAATGTACATTTAGGGTAGTTAGCAGACGCTTTTATCCAAAGCGACTTACAATAAGTTCGTTTGTCATAAGAAGTGCCACAATACATCGCTATCGGTACAGTAAAGATGTTCATAGAACCAAGTGCAAGCACTGACAATCGTCACGCCAACCCGTATACAGCAGTGATAGCTAACTACTGTAGATGCTACACAAATTAAGAACTAAACAACACACAACATACATTAAGTGTGTACATCAAGTGCCTGGACGTACAACATACAATGGTGGGTGGGGGAGGGGACTGGATGGTTATGGAGAGTCTAGGTGAACTCTTAACAGGTGTCAGCGACTCTGCGATCCTGACATCGGGAGGGAGATCGTTCCACCATTGCGGTCCCAAGACAGAGAAGAGTTGCGATTTTGCAGGTCGACCCTTGTTTGCCCTTAGGGATGGCGGAACCAGACGTCCAGCTGAGGTAGTTGAGTGGAGGGATCGAGCTGGGGTGTGTACTTTAACCAACATTTGGAGGTAGGCAGGAGCGATTCCATCGACCGCCTTGTATGCCAGTACCATGACCTTGAATCTAATGCGAGCGACTACAGGGAGCCAGTGGAGGTCCCAGAAGAGGGGCGTCACATGGGAGAATTTAGGTAGGTTGAACACGAGGCGCACTGCCGCATTCTGGATACGCTGCAAAGGTTTAATCACAGAGGCAGGGAGTCCAGCCAGAAGCGAGTTGCAGTAGTCAAGGCGGGAGATGACCAGCACTTGAACTAGGAGCTGAGCTGCTTCCCTTGTGAGGAAGGGCCGGATCCTGCGGATGTTGTATAGGGCGAATCTGCAGGATCGGGCCACCGCAGCGATGTTTGCAGCATAACTGATTTTCCGGTATCACACCGAGGTTCCTGGCAGTTGGAGAAGGAGATACAGTGATGTTCTGTTGCTTTATTCAGCCACGGTTCGCAATTGAAATACATTAAGATTCATGTTTAATTCAACACACATGTATTGCGCTTCCAGGCTTTTCCGCTCTCGGTGCTGGTCCCGGGTTTATGTTTCCTACTTGGGGGAGAGAAGCGTCTGCCAATCCGTCCATAACCCCATTGATCTCTACCCCCAACGAACTGCGCCGTCTTGGGGTGTCTTCTCGGATCATAGCACCCACACTCTCTGCTCTGAGTCAATATACATCTAAATCTTTGCAAATAGAAAAATCGGAGTCAATATTTATATATTCTTCTTTGCAATTCGAATGAATCATCCATTAATGCCTTGATCTTAAACTTGATCTACTAGCTCGCCCATGGAAACAGAGGCCTGGTAGAATATATAGCTATATGATATATATTATATATATCATATAGCTATATTCACTATACAGTTAAACACAACCTTTAGAATTGAAGCATCGTAATGACCAAAAGGTGTGTTATGGTGACAGAAGTTATTTATATATTCAGTTCCTATGGTATCTATGGTACAAAATAAGACCATTCGCACATGGTCTAAGGATCTGACCAGTAATGACCTGTAGGAAGTGTTTGGCTGAGATGGTACCCACTGTAGTGCAAACTAGCAAAATGAGCCACCATGTATTACTAACACATTGACAACATACAGGTTTGGTTAGATCAGTGTTCATAAAGGTTGGATGTTTAGGATGAGATCTAACCTTTGCTTCCCATAGAATATTATGAGGCAAGCCTTTTCACAATTACATTACCAGCAAGTATAGATTTTGGTATTATGTTACGGATACTGTATCTGTATCTTGTGAAGGCTGAAAAAAGCAATTGAGTCGAAGATCATGCCTTGATTTAACTCGCCACTAATGAAAATAGATTTTATCGGCCTACTTCTTCCTGGCCTACTGGCCAAGTCGGAAAATGCACATATTAGCCACACCATTGGAGCCAATGACGGCCGACAAGCAATATAAACATGTGGCCGCGTTCACACACATCCGCTCTGCACATCACCCTGAGCACAAACCTAAAGCCAGCGTCTACTTGTGATTCGACAAATTGAATCTTAATGACGTCAAAAAAACGTTGCGACAGACCCATCCACCGCACTAAATGCAATCACACGGTCGCATACACAATCAATGCAGGATTCTCTGATGCGCAGAAGCCTCTTGGCTATGTAACGGCCGCACCTGGCTCCGAGCACTGCTTGTTGATCGTGGATCACATTAAGATCCTCAATATGAGGGGAGATGGAAAATGCCAGGTCACTTCATTGAACAATGAAGGGCCAAACCGAAGTGCTGGACTCCTCTGTTCCATTACCGTTCACCTGGAATGATGAAAGGCCCGCTGCCCACTGCCTGCTGCTGATATGTAGGTCAGTGTGCTATGTTTCCCAGGCTCCTGCCAGAGAATCTCTCCCTCTGAATAGCAGCTAGCCACTGCGCCACTGGGCAGCGTTTCCTTTTGTTTTCGTTTCATTTCATTTCAAGTTTTCAACTTCACCTTGAAAACAGGATGTTGAGATGTCTATAATTGCAAGAGACGATCCAAAGTGCAGTGTGTTTCTTTGTGTCACACAACGTAGAGCGAGTGGGTGGGTTTTTTGAGGTAGCGTACGGTTGAAGTGAATGTTAGTGTTTGTGTTGTGTAGGCAGAGAGACAGTCCTCGTTATGAGCCAATGACTGGATCATAATTCCAGTGTAGCGCCAAAACATACGACGGCATCGAATTTCTTGAACCAACCTTCCAATCAATACCATCCACAATCTATATGTGTATATGTGTCTCTATTTTAAACAGGCACTCCATCCGAAACTGATGACGGCCATATGCAATATTCTGTGGATCTACATTTCAATTCCAAAACGAATACCTCTAAAAAGTTTTTAGGGGTAAAGTTTTTAAGATCTCTCAAAAATTTGATTGGTTTTTTAGTAAAAAACCAATCATATTTTTGAGAGATCTTGAGATCTACCTTATAAACCTTACCGGGTCTACCTTATAAGACCTCTACTACCTTATAAATCCGATATGGACGTCATGTTTCTAAGCAGTCATCATTCCTGCAACCGGATCTTTCTGACCCTCTCCGGCCTCTGTCCTGGTCACCCGAGGCGGTTCACGTCCACGACCTTCGGGGCCGCCGGCCTCTGCTGGTGACTCACCGCCGTGCTCCGTGTAAAAATACAGAGGTCGGCCTTCGAGCGAGGAAGCTCATTCATGTGCTTGTCTTGATGACTCAGACAATAATCTCCCCCGCAAAAACTCTGTGGCACAGTTCTGCAGGTTGTAACGGTCCACCACGGAACCTCACAGTGGAGTTGTTTACTTGAAATATAAATACAAGTTGCTGAAGGTCGGTGGCACGATAATAGACTGATGGCAAAGATAAGAGAAGAATCCACTTATGACAGCTCTGAATAGACGCACAAAGACACACAGGTGATCAGGTTCAACCCGGTATCACGCCGTATCGTGCTCATGCGCACGAACGTTATTCATCTATGTATCGTGTCCCAGAGCACGTATTTCTGACTTTTTTCGTGCTACACAGAACGAAATGTAAACCAATGCATTTTGAATAGGGTTAATGTTAGGGTTAGGGTTAGGATTAGGGTTTAGGGTTAGGGGTATGGTTAGGGTTTAGGGTTAGGGGTAGGGTTAGGGTTTAGGGTTAGGGTTAGGATTAGGATTAGGGTTAGGGTTAGGGTTTAGGGTTAGGGGTAGGGTTACGGTTAGAGTTACGTTGGAGAAACGCTCCCGTTCAAAATGCATTGCTTTACATTTCGTTCTGTGTAGCACAAAAAAAGTCAGACTATCGTGCTCTGGGACACGATTCAATAGATTAATAACATTTGTGCGCATGAGCACGATATGGCGTGAGACCGGGCTGGCAGGTTAGGCCTCTTGCTTAAAGATGCCTACAGGTGAACTGGGGATATTTGGCATTCAAACCCACAACCCTTCATCTTTGAGTCAGTACACTAACTGGACTGGGCTTTTCTGATGTTTAATATTCAGTGACAGATGGACTAGGTGAACCATTCAAGTGGGGACATTTTCCATTACTCGCCTCTCCACGCTGTAATTACCCCCACCCCACTGACTTGTCACTCATCAGGGCACCATTAGGTTCCCCTGTGCTGTACGTGTGTCCTGGCCGAGAGTTTCCCCTGCGTGTTGTTTTGAGATTAGCGCTGCAGCAGGATCTGACTCGTCTCAGGGATCTCCTGAGTATACGTACATCGTATCAGTATCATACATCAACTGCATGTACGGTATGTTTGGTAACTTAACATCAATATCGTACATGCGTTTCATGTATGTCTAGGAACCTGAAACTCAAATCGATATCATACGTATTATATGTAATGTATATCTTATAACCTGAAACCGATAACAATTGTAAATGTCATGTATGTCTGTTAACTGGAAACTGATATAAATAACCTAAACATATCCAGTAACTCAGAAATCCCAGTTTGAAACAGACAAAAAACCATGGGGATGTATGTTGGTGAACACACTATAGGATCACCAGGTCAACCAACTACTGCCTCGGTGACCTTGTGATGTCATGAATGTTATGATGCCAGTTGATAACCCTATTGCTAAATATAACCCTATAGTTCATAGGGTTATATAGTTTGTTTAGTAGTTTGTTTTTTGTGTTGTATTTATTTCCTCTTTAACTATTACTAACCCATTTTCAACGTGTCGTGGAAATATCCTTCATAGTACTAGACACTCATAGACACTAGCCGCAACTTTTCTCAGCCAACACACGGGAGAGAGCGAAGCAAGGCCAGTCCAATAAAGAGCTCAGCAACTCAAATGTAAAAAAGAAAAGCAATCTTCGTTACTTCAATTTCAGGGGGCACTGTTGAAGAGAGCACAGGGCCACCACTGACGCAAAAGATCCCATCTCACTTTGACTTTCTCTAGCATTCCGTTGGTCATCGCACACAGGTCAAAGGTTAACCGGATGAAGAAGAAGACGCACACCCCCACCTGGGGAAGGTGGTGAACAAAGGTTTGGAACGTGCTCCTGACATGGCATTCATCGCTTTGTCATTTTCTCCTGAGATTTATGTTTTTTAAAGTGCCCCTGCGTTGCTATGGCGCCCTGGCACAT
>OMLJ01114454.1:0-11018 GCA_900302595.1 Gadiculus argenteus
TAACTGGCGAGCTGGTGAGCGAGAGAGAGAGTGAGAGAGAGAGAGAGTGAGAGAGAGAGAGAGAGAGGGGGGGCTGGGGGGAGGAGACTGATTGATGTAGTGAGAGGGAAAGAGAGAGAGCGAGAGGAAGGGTGCATCTTGTATACGAGTGTTGGTAACCATGCAGGGACAGTCTGAGTCTCAAGAGGATGCCGGCAGAACGGCTCGATCAACAAAGCAACAAAAGGGACAAAACACATTGACAAACATTTGTTCTCGCTCTCTCCGTCCGTCTCTCCGCCTCTGACGCAGACGGTAAGCAAAGCTACACGCGCTGCCAAAAACCAAACAAACCTGGCTGGTCTGGCGACTTGGTGCCGTCACGTTTGACTGGAGGGTAGCTTTTGCTCCCCATCTCTGCACTTAGCGACGGGTGCCACCCATCCGACGCTAATTCGGCGCCGGCTTTCTGGAGGGAGCCTTTCTAGAAAACGGACACCGTATCCACGAGGGCACAAGAGAGGCTAATGTTTAACCTCCATGTCCAGTTTGAGGACCAGAAGCTCCGCTGCACTGCAAGGTAACCAGCCTATCGATCTTTGATTCAGGAAACGTCACTCACTTACTAGGAAAAATGTGTCATTGACCAGTAAAAGTCAAAATATGGTTTGGTGGTTTGATGCTTGGAAGCATATTTAATACATTCTCAATCTACGCGAGCCCTCCCTTCTTTTGGTCCTCTTGGTGGAGTGGGGGGGTCCACTATATTGCACTCTTTGCTTGTGTACGCAAGTGGTCGTCTGGGTGAAAAAGCCAACACAGGATTGTCTGGCGCTCACGTTCACGTAACAAACGCTCCCCCGTCCACCAGGAGGGCATCCCCATCTTGTGTGAATCTTGGCCCTGACAACCGGGCTACCCGGGGGAGTAGAGAGGGTGGCTCAGAGTAGTGTTGTCGTGCTTACCGCCGTTACTAGTGTTGGATGCAAAACCACTGGGATTTATTTGCCGCCCCTCCAATTCATTATTTTGCAATTATTATTATTGTAGGTATTCACTGTTTACTGTGGATACCTGTTATTCTAGAGATTGATATTATTCATATTCTATATCATTTTTATTAAACGGCCCATATCGCATCCTCTGAGAGGTAAAACGTTTTCAGAACTTCCAGTTGCATGTAAATGCTCGATGGATGAACACTTCTGAAACTACAGTACATACCTTATTTTGTATGCTGAACAATTTTGCCATCGGGCCGATAATGTCCGGCAGGAAATGTTTTGATACAATACAGTGAACACTTCAAATGGCAAACAGTTGTCATCTACATGATCTATGGACTTCGATTGCAATTCCAGGAATTGGTATTGATTGTGTAAAACAACGGCTGAGCTATGGGAAATTCAGTACATGTCGACATTACATTTGATCAACCACAAGTAAGCTCTAGCAGGAAGCAGAAGCCACAACAGAGGTTCGGCTTCGGCAAGTGTGAAAAACTTGCGTGTCAAAAGTAATTATAATGAGGTCACTGCACCAATTTGAAAAATATATATATGCTAAGGTAAGCGCTAATGCTCCTTTTCCATCGCAAGTCTGTGTCAGAAGGAGGCAGGAACTTAACCAAGTGAGCCAGTGTGTTATTTATCATTGGACACCGTTCAACACATTTCATTCAGTGCTTCTAGTTGCAGAGATCGCCGTTTCTAGGCTAGCGCAAGTCGATGGGAACTGCTAGCCTGTCAATAAAAACAGTTTTACCCACTCCACAGTACACCCAAGGCAAATCAATTATAATGCCAGACTATCGATGTAAATGTCTGTGTTGATAGAATAATGTTAGAAATAAAACTACCCTTGCATCGCATTGCATTTAGTTTATATTCCCTGTAGTTGGAAGTAGGTTACAGCAGTGGCGGACTGATATTACCTGGAGTGCGCTTCTCTGTTGACGTTCTGCTGTACTGAATTGGTTGCTACACCGGAGAAAAGTAAAATTCCGCCGCTGCTGAGAAAGTAGTCCTTCAAAATATATCAACACAGACATTTACATCGATAGACTGGCGCTATAATTGATTTGCCTCAGGTGTACTGTGGAGTGGGTAAAACTGTTTTTACTGGCAGGCTAGCAGTTCCCATCGACTTGCACTAGCCTAGCACCAGCGATCTCCGCAACTAGAAGGACTGAATGAAACGTGTTGAAAGGATCAAATATCAAATGCATCAAATGTCGAAATGAAGATTGTGCTCGATCAATTAACAGAAACTAGACTTTGTGCCTGAGTTTGTGACCAAACAGATTAAGCAAATGCACTTTACACCATCAATATTTAGTCCTTTTTTCTTTTAGAGAATTCAGTTACAGGCTAATACAGAACGGATGCTGAAAGCTGCTTTCCACCATTAGCGTTAACAGCCTTAATCTGACTTCACTTAGCATCCATTAGGGAGTCCCAGAGACTTCTGTACAGTAACAAAGATCTTTGAATTGCAGGGTGTTGGACTATTATGATCCCTCTCGGAGGGGCCAAGTGCAGCTTCCTAGTGTGCCTGGGGATCAGCACTTTGATCTGCTCCCTGATCTACCTGAGGGCCTGGACACAGACCGAGCCGCAGCCCCAGGTCGGGGCTAACGGTTGCAGATCCTTCTCTGATAAATGTGCAGCCTTCCTGCCCAGCGTTGAGGAAGGACTCCACTGGCATAGCCATGACTGCCTGGTATGATTTCTTTTTTTTGTCTTACTGGTGTTTGTGGCGCTCCAAATAAAGTAATATTCAGCTGTGCATTGTCAGAATCTTCCAAGAAATTACTGAAGCACCGGTCGTATTTTTCTAAGGTCAATCAATGCATTGTCCATCTTGCAAACCCTTATTTCTTGGCAATATACTTTCACTATTTATTGTAACACCAAATAAGTGTTACAATAAATCACTGAAACATAGAGACTAAGTACAACACATCCTCTATTAATCTATCTCTTTGTGTATCATCATTATCATCATAATGTATACCATTTTTTCAGAAAATAAAGTATATGCAGATATTTTTTTTATTTCCACTGCCTCCCTCAAGCTCCCCTAAAATGTCACTTGACGCATTATGATGCGGGTAGGTGCTTCTAGTAAACGGTACTTCTGCTGAGTTTCCATATTGCTCATAGCTGCAAGTCAATGGGTGTAATAAATGTAATAGCCTTCAAAAACAAGACATGCTGAAGTTTAGATCATTTCAATAGAAAGGATTACATTGAAAGGAGGATTGTTAAAGGTTGTATCAGCGATTCTATGCCGAAACATAAATGATCACATTGATCTGATCTTTCCTCCTGATCTGCTAGCTGCCCGCCCCGTAAGCAGGCCGTCAAAAAAACACGTCTCTGTAGGCAGCCTACGCTCCGAGATCACACACAAAAACACATGGTACTACCGACCACTCCAAACCAAAATAAATAGTATTACAACCAATCACCCACAAGGGGTAGGTGTTGTGGGGTTTTGCGCTGCGTTCAGATAGTTTTTACTGGATGCACGAAACACGGAAGTGGAGCTGGCTCTGTTTGTTTGGGAACTCATTTTAAATACCAACAGAAGTGACGTCACCCAACATCGCTGATACAACCTTTAAGGCCTGAAGGACTGTCAAACAGGGGGAAAATATTGAAGGCGGATTTAAGTGAGAATTAACTGTGTACAATACAGCACTAATGGAAAGGTTTACATTAGTGTTGATATTAGGTAATCATTTAGGCAATTGATTTACCCCGGTAAGCTTTGTGTTGAGCATGTTATGTTGGTATTTTGCATTGATTACATTTTAAAAACGTAACCCCATACCCTGTAATAATTAGCATAATGTTGACATACTATAAACATTTATACATTAAATAAAAGCCTAGCCTGGAAACACCATACACTGATCCGTTATTATTGCTGAAATATTTTCCATTAAAAAAAAGAAATAAAAAAGAATGCAGTAACCATTCTTTTATTTCATCTTTAGGTGGACAGTTACATTCTTAAGAACCATCTAACTTGTTCGCAATTGCTTGCGGATCTACACTTCATCACAAAACCATTGAGCCAGGAAGAGCTAGACTACCCATTAGCCTTTATTCTGACTGTACACAAGGAACTACAGTTGCTTCTCCGTTTGTTGCGAGCCATCTATGCCCCACAAAATGTCTATTGCATTCACATAGATGCCAAGGCCCCACAAGACTATCAACAGATAGTTCGACGGCTGGCTGGCTGCCTCCCAAACGTCTTCCTCTCCAGCCAAAGCGAGACGGTGACTTACGCAGGGTTCTCCCGGTTACAAGCAGACATACACTGCATGAGGGACCTAGATCATTCCAAGGTGGCTTGGAAGAAGCTGATCAACCTATGCGGACAGGACTTCCCGGTGCAGAGCAACCTTGAGCTGGTGCGCTACATGCAGAGCAAAATGTGGAAGGACCGGAACATGACCCCTGGGATCAAGCAGCCTGCAAGCATGAGGCACCGGACACAACTCCAGCACAAGGAAATCAGAGGGGCCCGTGTGGGCCTCAAAGGGTGGGGCAAGAAGAAGGGTCACCCCCCCCAAAATATGCAAATATACTTTGGCACAGCCTACTATGCTCTCACAAGGGGGTTTGTGAACTTTGTTCTGAAAAGCAGAGTGGCCCAAGACCTGTTGGAATGGTCCAAAGACACCTACAGTCCAGATGAGCATTACTGGGTAACATTGAACCATCTGAAAGGTATGCGTCACATTGTACGCCAAAGAAAGTATACATTCTATTAATCATTTACATGCGGTGCATCATGGGACAACATTTCCTTTTGTATAACTTGAGGAATGTATTCACCAAAGTATTAATTCAGATGCGTTGTTGTGTTTAGAAGCTCCTGGCAACCACGTCGATGGAGGATGGGAAGGCGATATACGAGCAATCAAGTGGCAAGACCAAGAGGGAACAGTACATAGTGGTTGCAAAGGTAAAATGGATTGGAGTGTTACGCCTGAGACAACTAATCCCCTGGTGACCATTTGAGTTCATCACCTAGGCCACAGAACAGTTATGTTCCTTTGTTCCCCTTATATTATGTTAGCTATTCTTGGCTGTGTTATGTTTTGACAGTTGACAGGCTTAGAGACATGACCTTCAAATTAATATTTACTCAACAGCGGATAAAAAGGAAGTTATTCAAGGTAGTCACCCAAAATAAATGGGTATGTGTATCCAACAACCCAGCTACCAAGTATCCAACAAATAAAGAGTACCCATGTGTGTTTTGTTATTCTTAACATTATGGTTCAAATTTGTACATATGCTTCCATCATCTCACAGGACGTTATGTTAGAAACATCTGCATTTATGGAATAGAAGATCTTCCATGGATCATCAAAAGGAACAGCATGTTTGCCAACAAGTTTGAGAGCAGTACATTCCCCGAGTCCCTGGACTGTCTGGAGCAGTGGCACAGAAGAAAGGTGCTGAGGCAGGCAATTGTACCCATAGACCCGGATTGGCTATTGGCTGTACAGTATCCAATACCCACTTCAAAGACCAACAGCAGTGGTGGACAATGAAATAGATTGAATTTGAAGTTTCAACAAACACGAAGATGTATGTGGATTAGTAGTTTAACAACAGAAATATTATTGTATACTTTTCACAAACAAAGATGGGTAATCATGGCACTCTGAAGGTGTGGTTTAATTTCACTAAGTTTTAGCAAAAAACGCTCGACCACCTAAGCACCACATTTTCTACTAACAAAGTAGAGCTTGCTTTGGGCTTTTCAGAGGTGCAGGAACTTTGCATGATTTGCATGCAACCATGCTTAAAAACAAATATTTGCAGGGTCAACCTATGCCCTATTTTGAATGGAAATGGGATAGAATTTGTCTTGAATATGCTTAGAAAATAACTTGTATTTGTATTAATCTTTTTCCATTTCAAAAGGTCTGAGGTCCCTTATTCATTGAGAAATCTGTCCCCTTTTAACTTCACAAGTAAGAGTGTCCTTCAAAATGTATGATGGCTCAATCAGCAACTCAAAGCTACCACCAGGGTGGTGACATCTGGGGTAGACACTCCCACTTGTGATGCCACAAACTCATAGGATTTGTAAATGGCTTGTACAGGCTTATCCGCAATGTGTCCTTTTGGCAACTGAAAACATATTAGAGAGATAAGAGATTTGACTACTAAGAGGTGGGCTGTGACGATGGCCAGTCACAGCTCTTCTTACATTCCATAGAGGATTTGTTTTGCCACACCGAGCCCAAACACTGCCAAGTAGATACTGTTGATCAAATTAAATGTGACATTTTTTTGTTAATTTTAAATATATGTATTCATTTGTATAATTTTTATTAAAGACAATATTTTAATTAAATATTTTCGGTTGTTGTTTTAACTTATGTTATTCAAAGTTTTTAAATATTTGCAACCGCCAACGTCCAGTCAATTGTGTTGTTGTCATTGTCCCTAATGCGTTTAAGCTATTTATTACAATTTAAAAAATAGATTTATTATACACCATCAATATTAACATCAACCATATTAACAAAACAACATTTTCTTTTGTATATTCATGCCAAATAAATATCGTATTTCCTTTTGATATTAATTGTAATAAATAGCAATCATGGCTTTAATTAAAATACATCTTCCTTATTCATTAATCATATTCATATTCAATCATATTATATAGGAATTTCAATAAATAAAATGGCGCAGTCATAAAGATATGAATTACAATCCAACAGCCTCTCTTAGTTAACAGGCTGTTCTTGAAGAGCCTGTTAACTAAGAGAGGCTGAGGAGAAGAGAGCCTAGATGTGGTGTGTAAGGTCATGTTTCTTTCGTTTTGCTCATGTTTTTCTCCTGTGTTTGTCTAGAGAGGTAGTTTAGAAGTGTATTTTGGTTCAAGCCTAGGCTGAGGGTTTTGTTTAAAAAGTCAGGGGGTCTTATTGGTTATTATTTTGGCCTTGGCTACCCCGAAGCTATTCCTTAATTTATTTCTTTGTTCCTGTATTCTATTACAGCCAATGTATAATAAACCCTTTGCTTTTTGAACGGTGCCTGGTTGAAAAGTGTAATTTCAATCCCTTTCTGTATTTTTACCTCCCTACCATGACTGATACCCATTTAGGGTCGTAACATATTTGTGGCTCGCCCAGGATTAATTTGACTACGACTTTTGTTTTAGTTAAGGCCCAATCCTAAAGGGGTAGTGTATGTCTTGGATGGCACCATTTCATTTTGGTTGTTTCGTGAGTCCAACTTTCAGTGTGATGGATGGTTTGGTGGCTCAGGGTTTGCTTGCAATGCCTGAGTAGGTGAAAGCTGTTCAGGAGATTAAAGGTGTAGCCCTGGCTCTGAGCCATCCTGGGATTCCTGTGGAGAAGGCTGGGTCCATGATTCTAGGTGAGTAAGCTGATTTGACGTTACCAATGTCTGTTGGTGCATTCACTATCCCAGAGTTTAAAGTTGGTTAATTCACTATCCCAGAGTTTAAAGTTGGTTTATTCACTATCCCAGAGTTTACAGTTGGTTAATTCTCTATCCCATATAATTTACAGTTGGTTAATTCTCTATCCCATGTAATTTACAGTTGGTTAATTCTCTGAAGCACTTTGAGTCTGCCTTGTGTATGAAAAGTGCTATATAAATAAAGTTGCCTTGCCTATCCCATGTAATTTACAGTTGGTTAATTCTCTATTCCATCGCATTTAAAGTTGGTTTGTTCTCTATCCCATAAAGTGTTAAGTTGGTTCATTCTCTATCCGTTAAAAAAAGGTTGACTACTTCACCATTGAGGGAGTTGGCACAGTGCGCCTGTGGACCCCTGAAATTGGCTCTAAAATCAACTGGGAATCTAGATAAGATGAACAATTTAAGAAGAAAAGTGTGTGACTTCATTCAAACAGATTCAGAAGTGGCCAAGAAACTGTGTGGTGTGGTGGCCGTAAGGGAGGAGTAAGGGTAAGAGTCCCCAAGCCTGCAGAGGCCACTGAGCCAGAGGAGGCCAAGGCAGAGGTCTTTAAACCAGAGGAGGCAGGGGCACCTCAATAATAATGAAGATGTCAGGAATATAGGCGCATCTCTGAAAAAAGAACAGTTTGCAAGCTAGCAAGAGAGAGAGAAAGGAGACGGAACCGACTATGGTGCTGGAATAACTATACTCGGTTTGGGCTAATTGCTTCTCATGTACAGGTGCAAGTCATTGGCTATAACAATACTTAATAAAACATTACTAATTACATTTCATAATCGTATTGTTTTTGTGTCCCGTGTTTCAACTGCTATATTATTCTTATCTATTTGAAGTCTTTAAATAGCCTGAATGTGTCACAAAGGCCAAAGAGAATGGGGGGGTGATACAAAATGTATGTCACACAAGAATGCAATTGTATGTACTTCCCTCAAATGCACTTAAGAGTGCACGCACCCACGCATGCGCACACGCACACACACACCCCTTTTAAAATGTAAAATGTTCTTTGTTAAAATCCACCCCCACAATGATTTTAATAAGATGGACCATTTCACTGCAACTTATTATTATTATTATCGCTATGATTATAGTTGAACTGCTTTATACACAACAGGGGGAAAATAACATGAAGTGTATATTTTTAATATCCAATATTAAGATTTACCAACATTTGCCATTTCCACATCAGCCAGAAGAAAAACATCTGCAACCTTAAAAAAGGGAACAATTATTGTTCTGCCACGCATCAACAATAATACTGTGAGATGCAGATGCATACACCACAGATGTACACTGCATAGTGCAGGTTTAACTGGTCAGCCAGTGTTCAACTTCAGTGTTCAACTCAAATTTCAGGAGAGAAGAAAGATCTAAAATAGGCAATGTCGTTTCCAGGGTTTTGGGGTTCTGGATGAAATGTATGAAGGGCAAGTCACACCTCAGATATTTTCTTATCTGAGAGTCAGAGCATGTAATGGTAGTTCCACACTTGCTGGAAAAACGCTGGCAGAGAGAAACACCTGTAGTCACTGGCTGCAAGGAGCATGCAATGCAGGCACGCGCGCACGTGCACACACACGCATGTGCACACACACACACACAACAGCTGTTTCTCATCAGCTGCATGAACTGGTAAAAATAGTCTCTCTGTGTGAAAGAACAAGGGAGCATGATATCTGCACTTGGGTGATAACCTGAAATTTCCATGCTCCGAGTGGTTTATGTTGACTTGGGATATCCACAGCGCAACATAACATTCCCAACACTTCCATGTACGTTTTGTTTTTATGCACAATGATATTTGCCTGTGTACCAAGAGGTTGCTTATTTAATGGGAATGAGTCATATTATGTTTAATCTCAATGTATAGGATGCATTGGATTGTGCCCCTGTATTTATGAGATGTTTATGAGATGGTCGTCTTCCTGTCAACTCTTAAGTGTAACCAATAGTATTTTCAGACCAAATGTAGAGCTATCTGGTCAGCTATCTGGTTCAGCTATCTGGTTCCCATGGTGCCGATGTTCTGTTTTGTTTGGTTGTGTTTTTGTTTTACCCAACAATTCATGAGGGATTTAGCGGTCTTCTCAATTTTCCCACAGTAAAAGAAACGCAACCAGACATTCTCACTCCTCAAAAGCTCAGGGAACAAGGTTCTATAGCTATTTTTGGACATTACCATTATCTGATCCTGTCTGGACAAAAGTTATTCATTACTGGCTCAAGATCTTTGATTTATTTAATTACAGATTGTCATTAAAGTTAGACTAGACTAAAGTTATCTAGAATGTAGGAGTGGGTACATACTATGTATATACTGTTATGAATATATCCTGGGTATATTAATATTCTTAATACATTCGCAGTAGTAAAACTGCGAGTAGTAAAAGCCAACTGCCTTGGCATTAGACGTCAATCTATTATCATTAAGTGTCCCAGTGATTTAGTTATCAGTACTCAGCATTGAATGTGTAAGCTGATACATTCACATTTTAGCCACAAACTGACCATGCAGGAACAATCACATCCCATCAGTAGACAAAGAGCATAAATTACTTGGACCTGTACATGTTGTTTTGTCATTTGTCTGCAATGTACAAACATGACAAAAGATGGACCTCCATTGTACAATGGGTTCTAGCCACAGGGTGACCATTGCGTTTCTTTATCACGGATAAATATAATTATGAAGAACTAAATGAGGAAATGGAAATATTACTGCACTATAACTTAATAAAGGCTCGTAATCATCATTAGCATGAAGGGTTTACCGCAGATGGCACCTGACAGTCCCTGTACAATAGCGACATGTCTATCTTTTCCACCCGGAAGATATTTAAATAACATATTGAAAAAATGTTATCCAAAAATATAATAATGGTTAAAACGGTCCTGCAGGTAAGATTCAAAAGCAATCATTTAAGTGTTGTGTCCAATATGTCAGACTACACGCTGGGCTGTTTGACACCAATTCAATTTTAGACAGAGCCGCCTCATTTCTGACCAGTTGGGGCATCTCTCCCTTGAAAGGTTCAGGGATACCATCCTGCCCCTCAATCGTCGGTGCGTGAACGCAATATTTCTTAATGAGGGAGAAACGTAGGAGGGAGCACATTTGGCAGGAGGGAGCAGAGAGGGAGGGGACATTTATTTGGGTTGTTCATTTTCCAAATCTTTGTCCACATTTCAGCTCGCCCTCTTAACGACCTTCAAATAGTACTTACAGCACCTTTACGTTTAGGGCCTTCAGCCGACACTTAAATCCAAAGCTACTCAATATCTGCCTATACATGTATGTAAGGCATGTTGAAAGGAAAAAACAGGTATTGTATTGCTTTCCAATTGTTTACCATTGGATAAAATGGTGTTAAGATGTTTGTTTTATAGAGCTTTTTCTTACCTTGTGGCAGATCTCTGACTTTACCTCCCTCAGGGCCCGGTCTGAAAACACACAGCCACATTTCTGGAGGTAGCAGAACCTAGAGAGAGAAGTTAGAACTTCATACATCTGGTGTAATAATAATTAATCATTGATTATTATTAAA
>OMLJ01114461.1:0-11016 GCA_900302595.1 Gadiculus argenteus
TTGTATGACTCATCGATGGGTTAAATAGGCTAAATAATAAATACGCGACCCATTTGGGTGGATTACAATTCCATCTATGGGATCTCTGGTTTCTATAGGCCTGTTCTACATATGGACACCATACAATTGTTGGACCATGTGGAGGAACCAGTTTGAAATACAACGGTTCTTAAATAGTTAAGCATGAAATACAATAGGAGTAAATACAATTCATTGGACATGTTGTATCCAGACAGTACATGAATTCAAATCCTAGTCAAAAGTAAATAGTATCGCCTGTGTGAATGTAGGTTATATTAAGCCTGATAAAAGATTAACCATTTGAGTGTGCTCACATACAGTCCTCCCAGAGCATTCAAAAGACACAGCCACACAGCTCGATTCCTGCCGGGGAATTCTTTCACCTGGGCCTTTTAACTTATCCTATTGATCTGACAACAAACCGCTGCACCCACTAAGTGGCTGTGAACAAACTCTGGGTGTGGTCAACATCTGAGGGAAGAATTAAACGATACTATAATAACATAAATGAAGTGCATTTGTGGTGATGAATGGGACTAAAGCCCTGATGCATACCACATCGAGCTGTTAATGCTCATTGCATTGCTAACGGGACCACACTGACCATATTATACCTTGTCTTTAAACGATACTGGCAGAGGATATAATGGCCACCAGTCAACACGCGCCTGGGGAGCAGCCACATTGTTAATGCCTCACCTCGCTCATATCGCTGACCTGATTTTGTGCGTCTGAGGCAGCAGCAGTAACCATGATATTCATTAACTCTTCCTGCCCTCAGTCCCAGTAGACCTGAGCCCAGAGGAGCGCTCTGAGCTGGAGGACATCCGCAGGCGGAAGGGCGCCCTGCTGCAGGAGATCCAGAGGCTCCGCGAGGAACTGAGGGAGGCCATCCTGGAGGTGGAGGGGCTGGAGAGCAGCACAGAGGGCAGGTGAGAAGAACACTGTGCTGCGCCTTTTGTGTGTAAAGCACTACCTAAGCACTGCGCTGTTGAAACGGTGCAATATTTGAGTTGTGTTTTTTTTTTTTTTTATTCCACACAGCAAAACCCTACAAAAAAGTAGGCATGTCGCAATGGGGAGGAAGAAATTCAACATGGACCCCAAAAAGGTAGAGCGCGTTGACCGTGATTCCCTCGACTCTTATTTGGTCATGCATGACTCGGTTATGGTAACACGTTCTAAATCCACTCTGTAGGGAATAGTGTTTCTAGTGGAGAACGACTTGCTACGACACACCGCAGAGGACGTGGCTCAGTTCCTTTATAAAGGAGAAGGCCTCAACAAAACTGCTATCGGGGACTACCTCGGCGAGAGGTGAGATTTGTCTCGCTTCTCCTTCCCCCATCACACCCTCATGCTCAACCCCGTCTCACACACTCTCCTGACACTCTTGAGCTTGTAGGCGTACTTACTCACCCTGCTATGTGATGTCACTCCTGCAGGGATGACTTCAACCTCAAAGTACTGCAAGCCTTCGTTGACCTCCACGAGTTCACCGACCTCAACCTCGTCCAGGCCCTCAGGTGGGCGTTCACCTCGTTCTGCCTCGTCACTCACTGTGTGCTTTGTGCTGTACATCTAGTTGGTTGACTTCTGCCCCCCAACCCCCACACTCCCTGTGTCTCCTTGCAGACAGTTCCTGTGGAGCTTCCGTCTGCCTGGGGAGGCGCAGAAGATAGACCGCATGATGGAGGCCTTTGCTCAGAGATACTGCCACTGCAACCCCGGCGTCTTCCAAAGCACTGGTATACACATGGGCAGCACACGCATCCACACGCATCCACTAGGGCTGTAACAATACACTAACTCGATTTGTATCACGATTTCTTATCCACGATTCGATACATATAATGTACGTGATTTTATATATCATATTTTGTATATTATTTTTTATTTTTTTAAATCAATTTATTTAAATAACAAAGGTATGTATAAGGTTGTAACATGAGGTGTATTACAGTACTTTTAACTTACATTTAATTAATGTAGCATTTAATAACAAATAACTCGAACAGATTGAACACAAAGAACAATATAAGCAAAATGAATAAATAAATAAATAACCAAAGATATAACATTTCTCTCTTCTCTGTAACAGAATAATACTGTTAAAAATAATTGAACTGTGCTGTAAACCAAAAATCAAGTTAGAAAACAAAAACACTTAACAGCTTCCCTCTCCAAAGCTGATATATATATGACGAGAGTTAAAAAACTGAATTCTGCCTTCTCACACCGCGATACAGGATCGTGGCTCTGTGTATTGCGATTTTGGTTTCGATACGCATAATGTTACGGCACTAGCATCCACACACTTGCACGCTGTTGGATCTCTGCCCTGGCCACCTATGGCTGTATTAACTTGTGTGTTGTCTCCTCACCTCCCGCTCCTCCCAGACACGTGCTACGTGCTGTCCTTCGCTATCATCATGTTGAACACCAGCCTTCACAACCCAAACGTGAGGGACAAGCCGGGGGTGGACCGCTTCATCTCCATGAACCGGGGCATCAATGAAGGAGGGGACTTGCCAGAGGATCTGCTCAGAGTATGTGGCCCCGCCATCTTGTTTCCCAGCCATCATCCATCCTATTCCACCTCAGGACACATCGGGACACGTGGTGAATGACGCACCATCGTGGGACATCGATTTGTGCTCATCCTGGTTGTTCTCCTTTCCCCTCTAGAATCTGTATGACAGCATTAAAAACGAGCCCTTTAAAATCCCAGAAGACGACGGAAACGACTTGACGCACACCTTCTTCAACCCTGACCGAGAAGGCTGGCTGCTCAAACTGGGTGAGATATCGTCGACGCCGGTGACTGCAGGGGGAGTGCCGCTACTCTCCTGTAGAGGGCGCTATATTCAGTTGAGAATTAACCCACACGCTGTCCAAGCTGCTGCACTTGCACACGTTTTTTTAACATTTAAGTTTGTTCAGGGTGAATGATCCGTAACATCCAGTGTGCTACTGTGCTCTTCTCTTTTCTATGCCCTTGGGGCTGGGACGTGCCTATCTCTGTGTGTCTTTAAGTGTGGAAAAATGTGAGATAACAACACATGGGGTTTGTGCTCTGAAGATATCGCCACTGTCAATAGCTTGCCGGCAAGTGTACAGGCTGCTGTGGCGTGATGAGGGGGAAAAAATGATGTTGTCACAGCAGTCGAATGTAACTGATTGTTCTTCCTTGCATGGCCGGGGGCCTGTAATCGGTGCGTGACTAATACTATCTCCTTCCTTCCCTTCCTCTTCTTCTTCTCCTCCCCCCGCCCCCCCCACCACTACTTCCCTCCTCTGTCCATTCGGTCCTCTAAATCCTCTGGGCCCTGTTGTCTCTGCTTCCCCTCCTCCTCCTCCTCCTCCTGTGATTTCCACACTCTGCTGCCGCTGCCGTTGCTGCTTGTTTCTCAGGAGGTACGTACCCCTCACGCCTCACGCAGTAGACCCCGTTCACTGTGGGGAGCGTGGCCGCCTGGCCAGGCTGCTCGGAGGACACACCCACACTTGTCCATTAATTTGACCGCCACGCTGCGGCCGCGTGGCTCGGTCCCGGTGCGCTGGCGTTTACCGGGTTCTTGTGTTTCAGGGGGGCGGGTGAAGACCTGGAAACGGAGATGGTTCATCCTCACAGACAACTGCCTCTACTACTTTGAGTACACCACGGTGAGTGTCGCGGGGAGGAGGGGAGGAGGGGAGCTGTGCGTCCAACGAAGGCTGACGGCTGTGGAATATACAACTGAACACTTGAACTGAATGCGTGAACGCCGTGAAGCTGAACCAACCGGGTCTCTGTCCTGTAGGATAAGGAGCCGCGGGGCATCATTCCTCTGGAGAACCTCAGCATCCGGGAGGTGGAAGACCCAAGGAAACCGGTACGTTTTCCCCCGTTTGTTGTTCTGAATGATGCTGGATAGGGCTGCTCGATTATGGAAAAAAAATCATAATCACGATTATTTTTGGTCAATATTAAACGATTATTCAAACGATTTTGAAAACATGATGCATTTTTTTCAGCATTTCTCTCCTAAATAAACCACTTTGTACTTTGACATCTCCCCTTAAAAAAATACACTAAATGTTCAGATTGGAAATAATGTACAAATATGTATCCAGCTGTTTGATATGTATCCAGCTCTTTTGATTGTTTCATGCAAAAATCTAAATCGTGATTACATTTCGATTAATGGCACAGCCGAATGCTGGTGCTGATTTTGAAAAAGCTGAGCTTTTGAGAAGCTTCAGACACTGAAGTATTGACAACTGTCTGTCTGTCTGTCCGTCCGTCCCCTCTCAGAACTGCTTTGAGCTCTACCTTCCCAACAACCGCGGTCAGCTGATTAAGGCCTGCAAGACTGAGGCCGACGGCCGGGTGGTGGAGGGGAACCACATGGTGTACCGCATTTCAGCCCCCACCCCCGACGAGAAGGACGAGTGGATTCACAGCATCACGTACGTAGAGGGAGACGGAGGGAACCGGTGGGGTTACTGTAACGGTGGGGTTACTGTAACGGTGGGGTTACTGTATCGGTGGGGTTACTGTAACGGTATCACGACTGTGGATTCACAATGTACTCGAGTATTCCCATTCTGTATTGATGGAGATCTCGGTGTGAGTCCTGGGGATGGCTACCCTGTGTCTTGTTCTGAAGGTTGACCCAGTAAATGTTGCTGTAGTGCTTGGTCTGTTAATTTGATTCTCAATTTGTATTTTTTTTGTATAGCCCTTAACAATCTCAAAGGGCTTAGCCAGCCAAATATGTATCAATCAATCAATCAATCAATTATTTAAAGTGCAGTCCCACCATCAAAATGGTCTCAGAACACTTCTAGATAATAACATCAATACTATTGATGAAGCAGAGTGATACGGACAAAACAGAGTTGAAAAGCATCCACGGATCCTGCTTCTCTTATGTCTGGGTAGGCTATTCCACAAAAACGGGGCACGAGAGACAAATGCTCTCTTAATGACACCCCCCCCTGACCCAAGCCCCCAAAAGTGCTTTATCAGCAACGAAGAAATCTTGAGGAGGAACGCAGAGTGGGGGATCCCTCTTTCCAGGGATGGTCAGGAGTGCAGTGGGTGCCATAATTGACAGACATACATACAGGCAAAACATATGAAATCGATGATTGGGTGCTGGCCAGGTAATAAGGCCATAAGGAGAGTCCAGCCATCCAGTCGCAGTCAACGCAAAGCGCTAGACCAGACAGAATCATTAATTAGAAAGGGGGAAAAGTGCATAGTGGAAATCGCAGTGGTAGACCGTTAATTGGGGGATCAGCCCGTAGGGCAAGGTAGTCTAGTCTTGTATTGATTGTAATTGATCGCTATGCGGTCGAACTCCGACGTCCACAGTTCACCATGCACTTCACCCGGGCCCGTCGCTTTATCACCCCGGCCCAGCTGACGGGTGTCTTATCGGGAGGGGAAAAAGGAAGACACTGAGGCACACATCTGACCCAGATTCTGTTCCTCTTCCTCCTCCCCTCTCCTCCCGTTCCTCTCTGAAGCTCTGCGGTCAGCGTGGATCCCTTCTATGAGATGCTGGCTGCCAGGAAGAAGCGCATATCACTGAAGAAGAAGGAAGAGCAGCCGTAGATTGCTTCTGCCCAGCCGGGGTTTGCTTCCAATTCCTGTCTTTCCCCCCCCCTCATCTTATGAGTCCTCCCAGCATTTTTGTCTCCATCATTCTGGACTGTTCCTTGGTCGGTTAGCCAACAACGCGTTTGTCTCTTTCAAACTCCTCTTGCGTCCCGACGTGAGGACTCCTTGCCATCTGGTTTGTAAGACTTTTCAGAAGCTATACTCGGAGTATAAGAGCTCCTTCACTGTGGTTGCCTTTACTACCTTAGTGATGCTAGGATGACTACTGCTGCGACCATAACGCCACATTAAGAGCACACCGTACTACTACTACTACTACTACTACTACTTCCCCTTTCTAACCACGTTCCTCACTCGTTTGACGTCAAGGTGAACTGTGAAATTTGTCTTATTCAGGGTAGCAAGCAATTCTAGTACTCTCAAGTCACAACTTTAATTATTTTTGTTCAACATTTACCAAGTAGGTATTGTTCGCTTAGCTACAGGTTGTTGCTCTGATAGCATTGTAAAAAAAAAAAAAAAAAAAACACACACCAAAGTATTGTTGTTCATATTTACATTCACAGAGATACATTTGTACGGCCTAGTCGGGGTCTCTACTCTCTACGTTATCTAACTATTTGGCCGATAATGAGTCATTTTCGGTTGCCAACTTCTATTTAGCTGAGCTGTTTTGTTCTTTGCGGATATCTTAAGCTGGCTTACTGGGCTGAGACGCTTGTATGTTTCTCGGTATTCATGAGCAATAGTCATTCTCGAGTAGAGTAGCATGGTGCTGTTCTTGATGGCTTGTTGAATGCCTTTCTAACACAATATAGACTTGCGAGTTAGGCTCATGTTTATGACTTGATATAATGGCATACCACGTTCTCCCCCCCCGCCAGGTTACTGCTGCTAGATAACTGCTTGCATCGTTCTCACTTTACACATCTTTCTCACTTTTTACGTTTAATAACTACGTTTAATATAGGTGGTTTGGACACTTCCAGGTCTTTGCGTTGTGCTGGGTTTTTGGGAGACGTTGAATGGCAGCTTTGTTATACTGTCACTATTTTTTTTTTTGTGTAAATAGTTGTTAGCTTATTTGTTTACAATACACATAGAAATAATTTAATTTATTGTGTCTTTGTTAGAAGAATCACATTTTTTACAAGCTACTGTAGGACTGCATGTTGACCAACGGAGGCATTATATGGCGAGTCGGGCCACGCGGATATTTTGTACATTTACGGAGACACGAGAAGACGTACTATTGGATATACGTGTAGGATTTGAGATTGAAGTCGCTCATCTGTGAATCATGTTTTTTTTGTTTTTATTATCGAGAATCATGATCGACGCGATTATGATCATTTTGTCATTTGTCGAGACATGCTAATCAAGATGTGACGTTAGAAGTGAACTGTTGGGTGAGTGTGGCTCGAACAAAGCACAAGCAGTGAGCTGTACCACAGGCGCTCTGCGTCCTGCTCGCTGTCCGGACATTAAACGCGGTCATTACTCTGAAGAAATCAAACCTCAACAATGCTTATTACTTATGTACCACGTGGAAATTTGTTTCTTGGCTGCTCCATAGTTCTCAAATTATATGCATTAGTTTGCCAGTGGCTTGGAATTGAAGACGTAGGGTTGAAATACTGCAGCTCTGTAGGATAATTGTCCCGCACTTTATCATTTGTTTTTTGTTTTTTTGCTATTTGAAGCTTTTTGACTGTTGATACTAATACTCTTTACCGCCCTCTACCAGTGATATGACATGCCTGCAAAGTCCTTGAAGGTTTTGCTGTGACTTGTGGGAATACATGTAAATGTGAACACTAACCCCATCGCCAGGTCCGTCCCCACTACAGGAAGCAGCAAAGATATACTTGATCAATATATTGCAATAGATCTGCTTGTGGTGCACCTCTGCTCTTGCCCTCTGGTGCATCGGCTTAATGTAGAGGCAAGCCTTTTATCTGACCTGATGTTGCTTCTAGGAAATAACCGAAGCGTGGTCCTTGTGGGAAAGATTAAGGAATGCCTTTTTGTTCACCTGGGTTTTACCAAAATACACTAAACTAACAAGCCCCGCCTCCCCGCCCCAGCCCTCCTACTGAATGAAGGTTTGAACTTGTCATATGGACAGGGCCTTGATCTACCGGGGAATCTTGATGTGCAAAGTTGCCAAAAGCTGTTGGGACATTTACAATAAGTTATCTCAACACTGACGGATGGATCTAAATGATCAGACACATGACTGAAACGGGGCTGATGGTACCTGATTCCTCGACCACCTCTCTTCCAGAAACGTAGTTTATTTTGTATTTATTTATTTTTGTTTATTGCAGGATGGGTAGATCATCTGTAAATGTAGCAAAACAAAAACCGAGGTACGTTGTGTCAGGAAACTACTGTGTAACAATAAAAGGTGAACTGAAATTAACTAAAGCAGTTTGGTGTTTTTATTGAAACGATTAAAAATACTAACTTATGACGTGTTTGTAAGGTCCCTACAGAATAAATTATTACTTTTTTATGTACCACAATTTCAATTTCAAACTACTTCAATGTAATTAAGTTTTGATATACAAGAGTAAATATACAGTCAAGGCCAGAGCTGTTGAGCAATCCCCATTATGAAAAGAATATAAACAAATTACTAATAGTGTGAAAAATATTCTATTCTACCTTATTCCTTTAATTATATAAAACAATAGTTACAGAAATGATTGCTGTGGTAGTGTTCTTTCAGTTGTAAGCTCTACTATATCATTTTATTAGCTTAATGTTTAAGCTATGCATTGTATTTACATTTCAAAAGATTAATTGTCCTAATGCCAAATCTGCCAAATAACGTAACCTAACTGAGCCATCAAACCAGTCATAGTTCAAATCACAGTTCAAAAAATGAATCACAAAAAAAATCAAATACGAAAAAAGGGTCAACATATGGGGGAATGGGGAATTTCTTTGGTTTCTTTGGTAAATTAGCTGTATCTTCCATAGAAATAGTTTTCTTATAGAATCGAGATCATTCATTCCCATAACACTTTCAATCAACACAATTCTCCTCATTCAGAGTACACAACATAGTTATCTACCTGCACTTTGAAATGATCTAAATGTATATGAGCTCTCTAGAAAAACACCTGACAGAATCGTGCCTTATCTAATTAAGAGCATGACAATATGTCACATTGTATATGTGATGAAAGTAAAACTCAATTCCCTTTACACATTCGGTATGTACATGGTAATGCATTATAGAAATACATTGTCATCTGTGACATACAAACACTTTTTTGAAAAAGGTGGAAACATAAGAAGGCATTGTTTTTAAAAAGCGAGTGATCCATCAGGAAGCGGAATACAGCTCAACGTGACTGAAGAACAGATGTGCCATGTTCAGTTCTTGTGGTCGTTCTTTGACCAATTGACCTTCAAGGTTCTAAGCGCAACGTCCACGGCTCCTCAAAGGTTCTCATGGGGGCCGGCCGGTCCTCAGTGACAGGGGTCAAAGTGGTATTTGGTAGCCCCTCCGTGAAGTTCCACTTCGGTTTCAGACCAGGCTATGACGTCCCCGCTGAGATGGCTGCCACACGACGCCAGGCTGTAGATGTCCCCGGGAGTCAGGACATGGGACCACATCTGCAGGTCTGAGATCTCCCCGACAAATGACTGGGTCGCATCGAAACGACCGCCCAGAGTATCCTGACCACACGAGGAAAAGACAAGCAGGAGAGATGTTAATCATTCAAATTGCATGTTGGCCAAACGGGACCAGCACATTGCTCAGACCTTATCCTTGAAACAGGTCATCGAGGAGGAGGTTTTACCTGCTCCTGTCCCAGGATGAAGATGCCTCCAGGCTTGATGGGGTGCCAAGCAGAGAGGTTGGCCCCGGATCCCCTCTGCACCCCGTCCTGGAACACCTCCCACTGCCCGTCCCGTGTTGTCCACGTCACACACACATGGTGCCACTTCCCATCGCCCAGAGACAGCGGCAGTGACACCGCCTGAGGGAGGAAGGGTGGAGATTGAGAGAGAGAAACGTCAGGTTCCGTTATATGTAGTAGACATAGATGTACTGAGCGGTGCCTAATCTGGTGGTTGTTTACCACTGGTTCCACTCTACTCTGGTGCAGTATCTCAGTGATTAACAGATCAACAGTCATCTGGCTGCAAGTGCTACACCTCTTGCTGTGACAATATTCTTATTCTTCCCAACCATCGTATTCAGACGATGAAGGAAGGGTTCTAAGTGATCATAATGGATGTAGACTTCCAGATGGTGTAGGGAAAAATAATGTAGTGCCATTGAACAACGGTGACCAATATTATTGGATACATTACTATACACTTTCTAATGTGAGTCCCTAGCAGATTGACACCATTTTTATAGATCAGGTGGAGGGGGAGAGTCTTAGAGCTAAGCTGATTGACAGGGTGTTACTCAATGCATGGTCAGTCACGCAACACTCAAAGCCAGCTACGGCTTAATCCAGATTCTCTCCACAGGTGTGCATGCTCTAATTCCGCCCACCTTATCATCGATCAACAGTTCCATGGGGTTATTCCCCCACTCGATGAGCACTAGCTCATTGGCCTGCCCGGGCGCTGAGTAGGAGAAGGGGGTCCCCAGGCCCGGGCCCACGCCCGCCTTGATCCACAGACACAGGGTCAGGGCGAAGATCTCGTGGAGCAGGCTCTTCTTCAGGCGGCCGTACATGTAGTTGGTTCTGATGGGGAAGCCGATCTGGAAGGAGTTTGAACTCTTGATGTTCTTTCTGCTAGACCCTGTGAACATAGAGGGATAGCATTAGTCCTGTTACAGCTTTGTCTTGCCTTGTAGTTTTGATGTGTGCAATAAAAAGTGGATCTATGCATAGCGCAGTCTCTCTGCTACTTTCACTTGAACTGACTATTCAGGTCAGCACTCTAAAAATTAGAAGTATACACACTGAGTGAACACACATACATGCTGAGCCTGCTCCTATCCTAACTTTCACTAAGGGTTATTGTGATACCAGGTGATTCTTGTGGACGGACAGACAGCGCACCTGACAGGTGCAGCTGGCTCAGCATGTCCTCCAGTTTGTTGTGGTGGAAGTGCGAGCGGGGCCCTGGTGTCCGGTACCCCGCGCGGGGAATGAAGCCGTGACTCTCCGCCTCGTTGCTGCTCTGGCTCCCGTCGTGATGGCCCTCGTTCGTCGATGGTTACCATCGTCCCCCTCGTCGTCATGGTGATGGTCGTCGTCGTCATCGTCGTCGTCGCCCGCGTGACCGTCGCCGTGCTCCTCCCTGTGGACTCCGTCGCCGTGGCTCCCGTCATCGTGGCCTCCCTCTTCATCGTCCTCGTGGTGGTCTTTGGGGTGCGTGTCATCGCCGCCTCCGTCGCCGCC
>OMLJ01114462.1:0-12558 GCA_900302595.1 Gadiculus argenteus
TGCATGTGTGCGTGCGTGCGTGCGTGCGTGCGTGCGTGCGTGCGTGCGTGCGTGCGTGCGTGCGTGTGTGTGTGTGTTGCTGCAGCATGACAAGGTGTTCAGCTACCATGACCAGACCCTGGAAGCGGGCAATCCCAAGGCCATCTCCGAGGTGTTCCCCGGGATCCCGGCCCACGTCGACGCGGCCGTGGAGTGTCCCCAGGGCGAGTGCGTGCGAGACACCGTCATTTTCTTCAAAGGTAAATAAATAACGGAATATATACGGCTGTTAGTCAAAAGCCACTGTTTCACCGGTAAATGAAGGACGGTGTTTAATGCTATGAAAGGAGCGAATCAGCTCGATGGGAAAGGTAGCCTGGAGACCAGACTCTGTGACTTCGCAGAGAGTCTGGTCTAGATCCATTGCCAAACGTTTATTTCCTGGTTGGTGGACGCTTGTCTGAAGTTTGAAATCATTGGATTTCCTTTAATCCAATCACTAACGTTTGGTAACAACTTAAACATAATGGCTCTCGGGAACGCCCTCTGTTCGCTGGTTGGTCCGGCGTGATCTTGCCGGAGTAAACAAAGGCGGATCGAGCTATTCCAGACCGAGTACTGTAGGGAAAAGAAATTCAGAGGAAGTACATAGACAGGCGGAGCCAGGCTTTGGGAAAGGGACCATGTCCTCCGGTTGGGTATCTGGCTTCAGAACGCAGAAGACTCTGAATTCCGTAGAGTTTGTCTAGACTCTGATTCTGTGAGGGAAATGAATCGAATCAAAGCTCCCTTGTTTCTTTTTCTTTTCTTTGGTCATTCGAGTCAATTTGGGTATAAAATCATCTGCTGAACGACTGATCTGTGACCATCCATGTAAACACGGTCGCTCTCTTCCACCAGGCTGTGAGGTCTTCCACTACGAAACCCAGACCCAGAAGGTGAAGGCCAGCCACTGGACCCACATGCCCAACTGCACCTCGGCCCTGCGCTGGCAGAACAACTACTACTGTTTCCACGGCAACCAGTTCACCAAGTTCCACCCCGTCACCGGCAGCGTGACCGGCACCTATCCCAAAGACGCGCGCGACTACTTCATGAAGTGCCCCAACTTTGGTGAGGGGTGGCGGGGGGTAGTACCGTTGGTGACGTTGAAGAATTCAAAGCGGCATTGATTTGCACGTTTTGAATAGGTTATTAGCGACTGGGAATTGCTTGCGTTAAATGCATTCAACTAAAGTTAACATGATTCTATTTTTTAGCCTATGTTGAGTACATTTTAAATTTTAGAACCTTTACAATTGTAAAAACTGTAAAAAAGTTGTTTCCACTTATTTATTTTTTGAGTGAATTGTATCCTTTCATTTTAAAGTTAATTAACAGGGGATACAATTAAACGACACAATTCAATCTAAATACGAATAAACCCATAGATACAACTCACAGTGAAATTAAATCAATTAACACATACGTAATAATTAAAGGGGTACTTCACTGATTTGCATTAAGCTTTGTATAAATAGAAACCCAGTAGTATTTTTGAATGATCGTGCATCCCTCCCTCATTTTTCCCTGAGAAGGGAAAGCTCTGTATTTCTTTGATGCAAAATGACAAATTTAGATTCGCCAATGATGCAATATGACAAATTTTGCATCATTGGCGAACCCAAATTTCAGAAAGAAATACAGAGCTGCACGAGAGATGCACTGAGAGACGCACGATCATTCAAAAACACTACTGGTATTTACTGGTCGTACTGGTCGTCTACTAGTCGTATCCTACTATCTCTACGAGTGGCAGCTGGAGCGCGAGCTCGTCGTTGTGACGCGGTGGTCCGGTCCAGTCATCATGCTCCTTGTGTTTCCTCGCAGGGCTTCTGAGCAACCACACGGAGAGGGAGCGCTGCAGCCACGTCCCCCTAGACGCCATCGCCTCCGACGGCCTGGAGAGAGCCGTGGCCTTCAGAGGTCAGCGAGACGCTGAGCACACAGCTGTGGCCTCCACTGGATCCCTCATCCCCCGATGTTTACATTAGCTGCCTGCTTAATGGCACAATTCACAACTCTTTCCCCCGCAGACTGTGCACAATTCAGTGGCATGCTAATAGGATCATATATATATATATAGGTTATTACACAGGTAGTCGTTGAGTACGGCTGGATATTTTTACGAGTCTGAGGTATTTTGTCAAGTCCGCACAACGAGACAATATACAAAGACGAGTACAAATACACAGCCGTACTAAATTACTATCTGTGTAATACATTACTTATTATATGACAAATAAACCAAGGAAAGAATGAGTTTTCCACCATTTATTCTGCCGCGTTTAACTGTCGTTTGACCGCAGCTGTGCAATCAGTTGTTGACCCGTGTAATATCGCCCTATATTTGCACTCTAAAAAACAATATTTGCACTCGATATCTTGCGTGTCATGTAATAAGACTGGGATCTATCTCTCAGAGCCTGTATGAGAGTGGCCCCCCCCGAATCTGATTTAATGTGAAGCTCATTTCGGACAGTTTAGTGCAGATCAATATCACATGCAGTTGGGATATCATAGCGATCCTCATAGGTTTCTCTCTCTCTCTCTCTCTCTCCCTCTCTCTGCTCTCTCTCTCTCTCTGCCCGTCTCTCTCTCTTTGCCCGTCTCTCTCTCTCTCTCTACCCGTCTCGCTCTCTCTCTCTCTGTGTCACTCGCTCTCTCTGTCAGGTAACTACTTCCTGCGTGAGGACGAGGAGAACAGGGACGGCTGGCACGCCTCCCTCGTGTCCGAGGCCTTCAAGGAGGTGCAGAGCGACGCCGAGGCCGTGTTCTCCCACGCTCGCCTGCTCTACATCGTCAAGGTGACGCACCGAAAAAACAACTCCCATCACAAACAAACACAACAACGTGTGTCATTTGTACAGAAGGTCACACATACTTCTCTCGCCATCCCACCTGGTTTTTCTAGATTTATACTTGTAGTACCAGCTGGCCCCTCTGACTCAAAGGTTTGGGGTCACTCTGACAATTTCCATGAAAACTCCCACTTTGATTCAACAATTTTCAGCTGTGTAAATATGTTAGCACAGCTGAAACTGTTGAATCAAAGTGGGAGTTTTAATTCGAGGGTTTTTCTTATCAATGAGCCTTTTAACACCATGTACCATTAAAACACAGGAGTGATGTTTGCTGGAAACAGGCCTCTGTACACCTACATAGATATGCTATTAAAAATGTAGAAAATGTACAGCTAGAATAATAATTTACCACATTAACGATGTCTAGACTGTATTTCTAATATAATGTTATCTTCATTGAAAAAATCTTTAAATAAGGACATTTCTAAGTGACCCCAAACTTTTGAACAGTAGTGTCTTTATATTATTCAATATAGGATTTATATTAGGTCTCAGGTTAAGCTTGTAGAAACAACACAGTACTGTTTGTTCCTATGTCCAAAGCATTCATTCAGTTCCTTCATTCAATTCATTCAATTCAATTCATTCAATCAATTTCACCTCCTGTAATAGTCCTTCTGCTCTGACTCTTGGTAGGACAACAAGGTGTTTGCCTATAAGTCTGGGGAGCAGTACCAGCTGGTGGCGGGCTACCCCAAAACCCTGCAGGAGGAGCTGGGCATGGAAGGACCCCTGGACGCTGCGTTCGTCTGTGGAGATTACTCCATCCTGCACGTCGTCAAAGGTAGGCCCGCTGCCGCCAACATCCAAGCTGAAACACTTTGCCATTCACTTTGTCAAAGTATACACGGTCGTGGCTACCGTGTCAAAATGAATGACGGATTCACTGTATTCCATTTGTCATTTTCTATAGTGCTTGTACAATACTTAGTTCTGACCAAGTTATTTGATTGGACAAGATGCATTCCATATTTGCTGATACAGTGTATAACGGCATTTGTACTTTTCACTATGTAACCCTCCGCTTTACAGGTGTGTCTAAGTAACATAATCTGCAACAGAGTCACAGCCGTGCTGATATTCAGAATATCAGATCTCCCTCTCTTCGTGTGATATTTCTTAATTTTTCATATAATATATGTCTTACAACACAGTAACTCACCAATAAACTGTATTACACAATACAATGATATGGCAGCTTATATCGAAAGTGAATAAGTACTTAGGTGAGCAATAAATCCTAATTCCTACCACTCATAACGCTACGGTGTGTCTCGTTTTCCCCACAGGTCAGCAGATGTTTGACATTGAGCTCAGTGCCACCCCCAGAGCTGTGGTCCACGAATCCAGGCTTCCTTTCCCCAAGGTGGACGGGGCCATGTGCGGCCCCAACGGCATCAGGGTCTTCGTAGGACCAGAGTACTTTGAGTACAAGACACCCAAGCTGTTGGCCTACAGCCGAATGCGCCCAGAGCCCCACAAGATAACCCTAGAGATGTTTGGTTGCGACCACTAGGGGGAGACATTTCCCCCCCAGTATGGACTGATGTACACAATGTTAAGTAGGCTAGCAGAAAATGTTGACATATCGAGATCACAGAGTGCTTACCAAGTATGCCACACTAGTTAAATAAGACAGATAAGAGAGATAAGGCCACCCTTCTCTTCTACACAGCAGTCTGCCCGTACCTGATGACTTCTTCGAAATTTTGACCGATCTTTTACTTGAATAACATTTGAAGAAAAATAAATACAACTTTGAACCTCTCTGTTGTTATCCTTTGTTCAAGTGTACAAACTAATGCCTGGGTCACTTTATCATGAGGACTACATACCTCAGCCTTGTGATATAGATCTATGAATCTAAAATAATAATAATAATAGGCCTATACTCAGTGGCGCAAAAAGTGGGTATGCCCCGTCGTCAAATCAGTCCGGGGGCACGATATTGCAGAAGTCTGTGTTGTTGTTGCATACCCGCCCCTGACACCGGGTATCTGCACCCCTATACTAATAATGAATCACATATTGGTATAAGAGCTAGACCAATGAGGGCTAGTCAAGTGTGTACTCTAATCTATATCAGTTTGAATCAATCAGTTGTTGTGTGATAACAGCGACAACAGTTCATTTTTATCCTGTCAGCAAGGCTGCTGTTTACTTTGGTTTGAACCATCGTATGGTGAACCTGTCTGACTCCTGCTATCAGTACACCCCCACCTTTGACCTCTCCAGACCCACTGGCTGCAGTTCTACAAACACACACACACACACACACGTACACCATTCTGACAATACAGAGTATTAAAAAAAATGCTTTTGGAAATAATCAGTTTGTATACATAGAGTCATAATCAGGTTAATAAAAGAATAAGACCTCAACAGGACTTAAAAAATAAAATGCATGTAAACACCTTTATCCGATCTACTAGAAATAAATAAATCGTTCATAGTCTGAAGTATACCTGCATGTATACTCTGCATCATATCGCATATCAGAGTTTGCGTTCTGAGCATGCTCGAGATCTTTTCCGGGGGCCGTGAGCTGAAAGTAGAAGGAGACGGTAGTCAGGTTATTGTCGACCGTCTGAAAACCAACCAACTAGAGCAACGAAACGTGTGACGCAACAGTGGCCGCCATCTCGGTTCTTAATGGAAATCATTCAACGCCACTCCCTCAGGGCGCTCCTCTGTACAGCCAGACACATCTTTGGTACAGAAAGTCACACATATTCCTCTTGCCATCCACTTGGTTTTCTGATTTTGTCAGGTAGTAATACTTGACGAAAAGTACCAGTCGGCACTTCTTAGTTATATCAGCGACCAACACATCTACACAGCAGTACTCTCACTGTCTGGCACAACTCACTGGTCAATCACAGGGGAGTGCGGGGAGTTTTCTTTTTCTTTTATTTATTACTGATACAGATAGATATGAACCAGATGATGCTTCAAACCCAGTTAAAGTTTAACTGTACCTGCTTGGAGACTGACCAGTTGGGTCACAAGGCAGAATTACGACAGGTCTGATTATGCCAAACTCTGAAAGGTTAGTAGCCACAAACGTCCAAAATGTAGATTGACTTTGATAAATGAAAGGAGTTAAGGTCAATTCATCACTGACCATTCTCAGGGAAAAAAAGACTAATATAATAAATTCAATATCTAGTGTTTTACTGCTAGTAAAGATATATCAAACCTGTTATTGTTTTTTGTTCTCAGAATACAGGTTACAATACAACTGTGTATTACAATAATTATAAATTCTGAGAAAACGTAAGTAAAAGTATATTGACCTGCGGTTCTTGTGAAATTTTGTGAAATGTGTGTGTGTGCGTGTGTGTGCGTGTGTGTGTGGGCGTGTGGGCGTGTGTGTGTGCGGGCATGCGGTGTGTGTGTTTGTGCATGGGTTCATCTGAGTGGAGGTGCAGCCCAGTTCTAACCCGTTCTGTACTTTGCCTACGCCTCCCTACGCTGGTAACATATGTGTTACCATCAACCCACGTACAGGCTGGACTATAAAGGCCCGCTGGCAGCCCGCGGTGGGGCACCTTTCCCTTTTCCCTCACGGATCAGCAAGGACACCGCACCATGAATCTGCTCACCACCGTCCTGTGTCTCTGCCTGGCCCTGGTGGCCTGCCATCAGAAACGGTGAGTTTTAAAGTTTTCATTTGAAATCTCCCCAGCCCAGTCTTAATTGACACATTGATTACCTCACTAGCAAATATTTATTTTAACTAAATTGTTATATTTTATTTATCTTTTTCATATATGTATTGTATTCATGTTTTTATACATTCACTAACAACGATTTTGTTACAGTGGCCTATACTGGCCTATGTCTTGTTTTAATTTATTATGTACCTCGGCTGCCCTCAATTGTATTTCCGAGTATGAAATAAAGGTTGAATGAATGAATGAGTAGAAAGCTGCTCTCTCCCCGGACTCTGGCTGTCTGGCAATCAGAGCATTAGGAGAGAGAACTTTAACTTTAATTATCAGTCTCATTTACTGAAAAATTACGTTATACTTATATACTATATCATTAGATCTGCTATACTGTGTTTTTCATCTAAATGTCTTTTGGCCCATAAATCGTGTTTATGGAATAGAAAAATTTTCTGAATATTTATTTTTCTTTTAATCCAGGGCTACTGATCCAGGTGAGTGAAACATTTATTACAGTATTCATAAAATAACTACACACTACAATACAAAACTAAAATACTGATATATTGTGCATTTCATTTGTTATCTTCAATTTATTACATGAAACCCATTTTCATTGTCATTTGTTCCTCCGGTTCGGTGGGGATAGATGAAAAGGACCCGGACCGCTGCGAAGGCCTGGAGATGGACGCTGTGACGGTGGATGAAGATGACGTCCCATTCTTCTTCAAAGGTGCAGCTTGCGCGTCACTTCCCCTAACCCTAACCCTACACCACAGGGCTTCAAGTGCAGTGGCAGCCTGGTCTCACGCCATATCATGCTCATGCGCACAAACGTTATTCATCTATTGAATCGTGTCCCAGAGCACGATTGTCTAACTAACCCTAACCCTCAACCCTAACCCTAACCCTAACCGTAACCCTAACCATAACCGTACCCCTAACCATAACCGTACCCCTAACCATAACCCTAACCCTAACTGTAACCCTATTCGAAATGCATTGGTTTACATTTCGTTCTGTGTAGCACAAAAAAAGTCGGAAAATCGTGCTCTGGGACACGATTCATAGATGAATAACGTTCGTGTGCACGAGCACGATATGGCGTGATATCCCGTTGGCAGTGGTCATTCCGTAGAGGCAATCCACACTGGGTCCATTCGATCCTATGTACATAACACACACACTCATGGTATTTTACGCTCTATAGCATCCACCAAAGGGTGTGTATTCATAATAGGAATGCTACATAATGAGTTGTGGTTTGAGAAGATCAAATCAGATATTCTGACAAGCGTGTGCATGCGTGTCATTTGAGACTTTTTCATCCGCCAGGTGACCTCCTGTTCAAGGGTTTCCATGGCCAAGCGGAGCTGTCTAACGGCTCGTACGAGGAGCTGGACAACGTCCACACACTGGACCACGTGGACGCCGCCTTCATCATGCACTTCCAGAAGAGCGCCGAGAACTACGACCACATCTACTTCTTCCTGGTATAGTGCTCCGACACTGACCGTACTCCTTAGGCCCTGTCCACACATAAATATTTATCTGTTTAGCCCTTCCGGCCACATTCCTACACCGATAACGATGCTTTTCAAAAAACGATTACTGAGGTGGATACATTTTAAAACTCTGGGTTGGCGTTGTAGTGTGATCAGGGTAGCTTTCAGAGACGACAGCCAGCTGATCAGTAGTAAGTAACGCTATCAGCTGATCGCGCACTTGTAATCTAAACAGAGAGGCGTGGCGGGAGTCGCGTAACCACGACAATCACTGTTTATCAAACTCATTTCAGTGCGGAACGTGGATGCAAAACGTTCCGTTACGATAGAGTGGACGGAGATCGTTTTGATTGCGAATGTGCGTTTTTATATTTATCCGGGTTAATGTGGACATGGCCTTAGTCTGTTCCTTATCACGATCCTGATACCCCTCCGTTGGCATTGACAAACACTGTGATCCAGTTTGATTCACTTGAGCATGAACCTCCATAAGAGCGAATTAACTCCCCACTGTATTTGTTGTGTCAGGAGGTCATGAACCACGTTTGATGAGGCCTTAAGTTTGCACAATGATGCTGTTCATCCGGTCGCAATGTTCCTCTGTCACACAAAAGTGAACTCACATTGAAAATGGACGTTTCTCTCAAGGCAAACCCTGACTCTCTCTGAACCAGAACGACATGGTGTTCAGGTACTTCCATGAGAAGCTGGTGGCGGACTATCCCAAGAGCATCTCTTCGGAATTCCCTGGCATCCCAGACAACCTGGATGCTGTCGTGGAGTGCCCAGAGCCTGACTGTGTAGCCGACACCATCATCTTCTTCAAGGGTACGTGCGTGTGTGTGTGTGCTTGTGTTTGTGTGCATGCGTTCCTATAGCGGTAACCCCCCTCGCCCCATTCTCAAATGAATATAACAGATAAACCATCTCAACTGACATTCACTGATATTCTACGTTTCATTGTGTAGAAGAGTCTACTTTTCTTTACCAATGCCATAGTTATTTTGTTCCTTTTTTTCGGACGTTTGCGCAACAGCCGAAGCGTTCCGAGTTCGAACCACCAATGTCCGCAGTTCACCTGTAGGCGTCCTTGAGCAAGACGCCTCACCCGTACCTGCTCATTAACGACGTGGACCGACAAAGGCACTAAACTGCCGTACTCTTGTCTCCATCTCCCTGTTTCTAGGCGACGACGTCTACTACTTCAACGTGGAGACCAAGGCCGTTGAGGTGAAGGACTGGGCGGCCCTGCCCAACTGCACGTCGGCCTTCCGCTTCCTCGGCCAACACTACTGCTTCTTCGGGACCCAGTTCGTCCAGTTTGACCCCAAGACAGGGGCGGTCGACGGCAGGTGGCCCAAGGACGCCCGAGACTACTTCATGAGGTGCCCCACGTTCGGTGAGTTCCCGAAGTGACTTCTCCGGATAACGGACCGTGCCGCCTGTGGATTCTGAACGTTGTTCCTCATGCACGCGCACGTCTGCCTCCCTCCAGGAGAAGGCAGCGTCCACGTGGACAGAGAGCGCTGCAGCCACGTACACCTGGACGCCGTCACCTCCGACGACGCCAAGAACGTCTACTTCTTCAGAGGTGCAGGTTTTTGCTTTTAAGGATCTCAGCTCGACCGTTGACCGGCGAGTTTCAGCTGTAACCCCTAGAACTTCCCCCCATTACAGTAACGATATTACTTTTCTGGGTATCGAAGTAAAGTAACGCATACACAAAAAATATCGGTAACTACACTACTAGACTAATAGGAACGCGCTTTCCTGCGTTACCCAAGCCGCGTTTGCCGCTGTGTAAAGTTGTGATCTGTTCAAGAGGTGCGTGCATGTGTGTGTGTGCTGCTTGCCTCGTCGGCACGTTGCCATAGCGATCGATTTGAGTGACGTAGCTGCTCGTGCGAAGGAGAGAGGGAAACGTTACTTCTGTACAATTTACAGAAGTACCTAGTAATAAGTAACCGATTACTTTTTTGGAGTAACTACCCCAACACTGTCTAAAAGCCATGCCTGTTGTGAGGAAAATTAAGATTGCGTAATCTTTCCACCCTCCATTAGTTCTCATCCTTGGGTGTATTTGTGTTTGTCTGTCCGTTTCTTAGGCCACTATTTCCTGAACAATGAGAAGGTTAAGGGCACCTTCAGCGCAGGCACCATCGAGACTGAGTTCAAAGAGGTCCACAGCAACATGGACGCAGCCTTCGCCTTCCAGGGCCACCTCTACATGGCCAAGGTGCGCTCACCACGCACCGTACACATTAGATGACATTACATTGCATTAGGGGTACATTGGATTGCATTGGATAACATTGGATTGTTGATATTTGTGATGTAAGTAGAGCTTAAGTCAGACTGGTCATTGCTTTACTACTTCATTTGCATGTGTGGTGAAAGAATTGCAGTCTGGAAATAATTTTGGAACTATTGACAAGAAAATCTCGGACCAATGACGTCAATGATGACTTCATAACGATTAATCGTTTGGCAGAAATCTAGTGGATGTTGTGTGCATATTCATAAAATATGACATTATGATTGCCCTTTAAGTGTGTTAAAGCATGAGTACCATCAAATGTAATGACATTCAGCATTGACCCACATTGTGTGACAGGCGTACAAAAATAAACACATATTTACCGGCCTGCATACAGTATGTCATGCCATCTCTCAATTCTCTACATGGGTTCAATAGGGCGACCAAGTGTTTGCCTACAAATCTGGAGAGCCCAACACCCTTGTGGAGGGCTACCCCAAGACTGTGAAGGAGGTGCTGGGCCTGGACGGGTCTATCGATGCTGCATACGTGTGCCCGGGTGATGAGGTCGCACACATCTTCCAAGGTATGTAACGCACACCAAATCCATACCAAATTCAAAACCATGAAACAAGTTTTTTACAATATTCTTTATTAATCGCAGAAGCACAATGTCGATAAGCCAATATACAATATATATATATACAAAATTGTATAATATCATGGTTTTGAAATGACAATAATGTCATAGGTTTGAAAGATTTGTTAAGAAGGAAGAACAGCAATAGTATAATAATTATTTTTTCTTAATTATTTTATGCTGAAATACCCTATGACACAATCAGTGATAATGACTGCATCCTCAACCATTGAATGCCTTTTTCATACTTACTTCACTCCAGACTTTTCTTAAAGTTAGAAAATGATAGGATACATAAAGATAAGGAGATAATCATTAACTCAACAAACGTCTGCCTACCTCTAACGTCCAGGTCAAACCGTCTACGAAGTGAACATGACGTCGCCCGTCCTACCCCGTGAAGCCGTCTTGGACGGGCCCATGGTTCTCTTCAAGAACGTGGACGCGGCCATGTGTGGAGAGACGGGGATTGACCTGATCAAGGGCAACCACTTCTATCACTTCGACAGCAGCAAGTTGATGTTCCTTTCCCGGGCCCTGCCCGACCAGCAACGCGTGTCCCGGGTGCTCTTGGAATGTGACCACTAAATTGTTCCTGCTTGCAAAATATTTGACCCAAAAAGTACTTTAGTGCCCCATGAACCTGCTGCACCGTGTGTGTTTTTCCTTTGGCGACCTCTAGTGGTTTGGGTTGTTCGAGGCTACTGAATGACGCCAGGAAAGCTTATTTACTACGGAAACAAATGCCAAATTATTCTGAGAACTCGTTTTTTTACACGACCTTATTTCAACCTGAAAATGATGGTCGATAGAGAAAATTCCCCGTGTCTTTACAATGGAGTCATTATAGCTGCAGTAAGGTGTAAACTACCATCAACGTGGTGACAGTTGACTCTGTGAACTGAGGTGGCATTTGCGATGTACTGAATTTGGTACTTCAAAATAAATGTATGTCACACAACACACATCTTGATTCTGCATCGTTTATTTTAACCATCTATGCTACTTTATAGAGTTGGATGTGCATTATGTATTTCAAGGCACTTCAATGAATCGATGGTGAACTTGAGAATGAGGAGTTGTCGTCACGGCACAGAGCCCCTCCCCCTAGTTCCACGGCCACGCCCACTGCCCGCCATGATGGAAGGGTCGCCCCTCCCCCTAGTTCCACGGCCACGCCCACTGCCCGCCATGATGGAAGGGTCGCCCCTCCGACTGCGGCTGCTAGCATAGCATATTATTATTATATTATATATTATATTATATAGCATATGTTGTTATTCTGTACTGTTTTAATATTGCCTGGAAATAACTGCTGCGTTAAAAACTGTTCCAATACCTCACACGACCGTCGAGGAAACCATAAGAACAGTGGGTTACAGTTTGTTACGTTCCCTAAATGGACCACGCACTTAGGAGAGCAAGTATCCGACATCTGGATTTATTGGGTGGCTGCAATTAGAAGGAAGGACTTTACGGTACGTTCTCTAAAAATGTGTTTAAATTAGTTAATGTTGTCGCTTAACTCTTTGAGTGCCAAAAAATATTTTCGTTTTTTTTTTCAAAATCCTTTTTTTGTTTTTTTTGTTCCCATGCGTTGAGT
>OMLJ01114466.1:0-13343 GCA_900302595.1 Gadiculus argenteus
CTATGATCCTAAAACTAGAAGGATATAGATATAGAGATAACCAGGTTAAAAACATATTTGATTCACAACTTCTAAACATGGCTAGCAAATGCTAGTTGGGCTTTTGAGTTTTTGGTTGTAAGAGGATTTTAAATATTAAATATTAAAGACTTTCATGAAGGCTCAGGAGAGAACGATAGGAGGAAAGAAAAAAAAATGTTTTGTTTTGAGTGGCTCAGTCGGTGGCAGGTGATGTCACTTCCTGTATTATTATGTACGACTGGTCCCTGATGTTTGATTTTAGCAATTTGCTTACAGTTTAAGGTGGTGGTGTTGGACGAGATCAATACATGATCAAACGTGGCAGGTATTGCGCAGAATGCTGTAAAATAGTAGAGGTATTGTGAATAGAGTTGTCTTGTGTTGGGATTTTGTGAGGATCATGAATGAGGTCAACATTGTGCAACTGGCTGCTGGCCTTAACCACTATAACCACTATAAGTAGGAAGTGATGGAAAGAGAAAGTTTAGTGTTCAATGTACATTTTGGATGAAATGACGAAGACATTTCTCTTACGAAAAGGGGCCATTTTGTTTTGAATTCACCACAGCTCTAATAAGTAACCTTGGGTAATCTCCCCTTTGGTACATTGAATAATCTTTTTTTGACGGTCCTTGCCAGGTCTGCCATTGTTTAAATCATTTTCCAAGCAGTAGACTGTAGAGGTAATGTTGACAACTGGATCATTGGTAGTGCAGTGGTGTGTAAAAGATGAATCAATTGACCCAACGGTGTCATGTTGCTTGATGGATAGATGGACCGCTTTGGTTGTTTGGTAATGTGTGTGTTCGACTGAACTCTAAGAGAACAGCTGATACATTCTGTTGGATTGATTACAAGGGGGGAACTTAAACTGTTTTAAGTCAACCAGTAAAAAGTATTTTATGCCCAAAATTGTATTGATTTTGAATGAAAATGCCATTAACTCAAAAGTCTGGGCCAAGTCAAGCAAACATGATTAATAATGACTTTTCCTCCTTTGGAGAAAATTTAAATTTGTATCCATGGCAATTCTTGTAAAGGGAACATAGGAACACATTTCAACTCTTGTTATAGGGATATTAAAACATATTCTACTGTTGAATTGGGGATGTTAAAACAAATGTAAACTATTTTAATGGGGACAATAAAACACATTTCAACTCTTGTTATAGGGATATTAAAACATATTCTACTGTTGAATTGTGGATATTAGAAAATATTGAACACTTGAATTTAGTTTGAAATCCATCTATCCCATGCTGTTCAAATTTGCTCGTCATGTTTTGCAAGTCACCTGTCAGGCAAGTCACACGTTAGTAATGTCAGTGGGAAGAAAAATAAAAACATGTGGTCAAGTGATGTCTTTTGTTTTCGTTGTGCAGTGGTCAGATTGTGTGTCTCAGTTGGTCATTCTTTAAAAGAAAATCAGCAACAGCTCAGTTAATGCATCCTCAAGCTTTTATGTTTGTCAAACTCTTCTACATTAACCCACTGGAGGCCACGCCAACAGGCTCAACACCTGTTTAAATCGGTTTCATTGAAAGAGAATAAATTTAAAGATGTATTTTACGCCTTTAAAACGTGTTATTATGATGTACATTGTTAAACAAAGTCCTTCTGGTGTGGCTTACCTATCATGGTTTAAATGAGACTGAACTGAAATGCTGTTTTGTCATTGTGCTAATCTGAATATAAATATTATATTATATATTAAAATATATTTGCTAACCGATTGTGTTGTCTGGAGGAGTCGTCTTTTGGAAATACTTAATTTTACTCGCCACATTGCTCATTGCACAGGGGTAGTAAAACTGATTCAAATTACTATTACTATATTATTCTAATATACTATAATAGGTTATATTTCTGGTTCATGGCAGATGACTCCACAGTATCACAATAGGTCCTTGAAACAAATTGTAGTTTTGAGCTGTATGTTTAATAATTCCTATGCCAAAAGGTGCATGCCCATTGCAAATCTTCAGTATGTAACATTACATAAAACATGTTCTACACCTTTCTTGATATCGGCTTAAAAGATTGAAGAACGTTTACAACATGTTGACAGTGGGCTCGAAGGAAAGCTTCCAGCCCACTTCCAGGAAGCTTCATCGATCCTGCTACGTTTTCTGGGTTAATTTGACACCTCGATGAACTAATAGAAAGAAATGTGACGGGAAAATAAGTGCCCAATTTACACTCTGAAAGGAATGAAGAAAAGTGAGCCAGTTTGTTTTAAGTTCAACAGGGGTGGTGGCAAGGTGTGTGTGTGTTCTTCTGTTGAGTTAAGCCACACTTAAGGGGTTGGACAAGGATCACTGAAGCCAAACAACAGAGGACATGCCAGGAAACCCGTTCCAAAGAATGATAAGAGCATGTTTATGCCAACCACCAACCCAGGAATTAAAGTTTCCATGACAGCTTGTCTGTTTGGTTGAGGGAGAAATGAAACTTATTGTGTTCAACCACTCAATCATGAAATATGTAGGGAGGGTTTAACGCTGAGGGTTAAAATTCCAACATGTTTACCAATATCTAAATGTAGGTTAAAAGGCTATGTCAGGTTTCTAAATGACTGATCCTAGATTGCTGTCAGTTTCAGTGGGCGTCACCTGGATCTATATAAAGGTAAAGTCTTTCATTCACAGGTGCACCTTCTTCACAACCATCCAATGAGAAGGATTTCAGCATGGCAGAAGGTACAACCTATAGGTAAGGAAAAATGAGACATGTTTTCTTCTGTTACCTAACTAAATGTATTGTATCAAAACAAAGGCGAAAAACAAATGTCTCTTTCCTTCATGTTCCCTTAATAGGAACATGAAGAGAACAGAGATGCAGATCCTGAACAATCTCGATAAAGATGAAGAAGGAGAAAACATAGACCCAGATTTTGCACGAAAAACAGAAGACAACTTTTACCGCGGGGCTCCGCCCCTATGGTTAAATTTCTACCTTGCTGAACAAAACACAGATGAAGGCCAGTTCATTAAACGGGATGGGTATGATGACCTTCTTAGACAGATCTTGAGCAAGAAATCTGGTGTACGTTTAAACCACAAGCCAGGGAGTGGTGGCACCACATTGGCCATGCAGCTTCTTTGGGACTTGGGAAAATCATTCAGGTGTTCTGTTCTACTCAACTCTGACTTAGAAAGCTTGCAGATCGCGACCGCTGTGATTGATCGCTACACTGCTGGCGAACCAAACGACCATAAGACCGTGCTTCTGTTGGTGCAGGATGGAAACGTGAACACTCTCCAAGAGAGTTTTGTGGCAGAATTGGCTAAAAGGAAGATCGATTCAGATAAACCCGTCGTTGTCATACTTAACTGTGTGAGAATTGCCCACATCAATGCTGAACACTCTGCAGTCAACCTCAACGACCAACTCACTGATAACGAGAAACAACATTTTGATGACAAAAAAGAGTGGCTTGAACAAAAGTACACCAAGGAGAATGGTTCACAATCATTCCCTGACATTACTCCAAAATTCCATGGCTTCAACATTATGCAAAACAATTTCTCCCAAGACTACGTCAAACAAGCATGGGATGCTTGCGGGCCTCTAGTCCCAAATCATGGTCTCGAGCTTATTGCTTGCCTGTGCCTGTTGAACAGCTACGTCCCGGGCTCTTTTGTTCTAAAGAGTCACTTCGAGAGAAATGATACGCTTGAAGAGACAAGACCTTTCCGTCACCTGATGGTCAGCTTCAATAATGAAAGTGTTGGACATGAGGTCCTCCGCATGGCTCATCCAATGATAGCAGAGCAAGGCACTCAGTTATTGGGCGTGGACAGAAGTAAAATGGCACAAATCTTGCTGAAAGAGCTATGTACTGAGGACCATACCCCGTTTATATCTGCGTTCATTAAAGACTTGCTCACCAAACGACAAAAAGATGATTCTGGAAAACTCCAGGATTTCTCCAGATTGATTTTAGACATTAAGACTGGGAATGCCAGGACTGAGTGTTTGTCGGTTTTAGAGAAGGCAGTCAACATATTTCCTCAGATAGTAAGCTACCCCCAGGCGCTTTCTCGTTTCTATTACCTAGAGATTGGAGACTTCAATAATGCAACGGAATGGGCACTGACAGCAAAAGAAATCGCTCCTCACAATTCCTTTATCGCTGACACACTGGGACAAGTCTACAAACACTTTCTGAAAAGAAAGGTCAGTGTGCTTGAGTCTAACCGAAAAACCTTGCTTGAAGTCTTGGATTTAGCAAAGAAAGCCTTTAAAGCATTTGAACATGGAGAGATTCTTGCAGAAAAGGAACAAGAGAACAGAGACGGTTTGAGGCAACAGTCAAAAATCTTTAACTACAGGCCGAAAATTGGTTACTTGCAAGTTGCAAACAATCTCTTTCGTTGCAAGGGCAAAATAAAATCTATAGCCACCAGAGTACACCAATATCCCAAATATGAAAATCTGATAAAAGATATCTCTAATCAGATAAAAGAAAGAGCACGATTCATTAACATGTTACTGAGTTACTCAAAGACGAGCTTCAATGAACAAGACCCAGATTATGTTTTGATGGATGCCAGAACATGCTTTAAAGATTACACTGGTGAGGCCTTGCCGGAGGGTCTTGGAACAGGAAACACAGAAGACCAGCTCCGTTTGCTTCATAAGAACTGGCAGAATGACACACAAGAACCAGGGTTGAACTTGCAAATGATGGTCAAAAACGTCAAGTCCTCCTTCCACGAAACACATGAGAAATATTTCAGGTCCAGGTACCTTCTACCCCTCCTTTATCTTGAAAGTGACAAAAAAGTTTATGGCGAGGTCCGTTGTTACAAAGTATACACCACTGTGAGGGGTGAAGAAATAGAGCTGGATGTGGATCCTCCCCACCTGGCTCTCTGGAGGTCTGGGACAGTGTCCTTTCACCTTAGATTCACCATCAGAGGTCCTACAGCCTACGACATTCAGTACCAGGATTCAGATGAGGAAGCAAAGTCATCAAGTCATCGTTCATGTTGACGGGAGGTTGATTTTCTGTTGTTCAGAAAAGAGAAAAAACTTAACTGTATATTTATTGGACAAATTGTTCTTATCGCCCATGCAGATGTTCTATAATAAGCCAAACATGGCCGCTGACGGTGTAGACCTGAACCAACTGTCCCCCACACAAACCAACATTATTTTAGATTACTTGAATGTTGTTTTTTGGTTTTGAAGTCTAGCAAATAAGTATTTTTCTTGAATTATGAATTGTCATGTATTGCTTTTTTCTCTAAATAATCGTTTTAAACATTACATTTTATTCTCATTGAAAATACGTGTGAAGATAGTTTATATTTGGATCTGCATGGGACACTGACACACCACTACAAATAGGAGTTAGACAAAATATATATCGTTTTTTTTAGATTATTGCTTGAATGTTATTTTGTTTTCAAGTCTAGCAAATAATACATTATGAATTGTCATGTATTGCTTTTTTCTCTCTAAATAATCGTTTTAAACATTACATTTTATTCTCATTGAATTTACGTGTGAAGATAGTTTATATTTTGATCTGCATGCGACACCGCTACAAATAGGAGTTAGACAAAAAAATAGAATGTTTTTTTAGATTATTGCTTGAATGTTGTTTCGTTTAAGTCTAGCAAATAATTAATTTTCTAATGAGTTATATCAAGTATTGCTTTTTTCTCTACATAATCATTTTAACAGATTGTTTTAAACAATTTAAATTAATTCAGTCATTGAATTTACATATGAAAAGTTTAGATTTTGATCTGCATGTAACACTGGCACACACTGCTATACTGTTATACTGTAAATAGGAGTTACAAAAAATATGTTCTTTCTGAATAGATGAGTAAATTGATTTGACCAGATGGCCAACCAAAAGATTCTGGGTTTGAAACTCCAGAATCTTTCGGTTGGCCATCTGTTCAAAACTAATTTGGTCATCACTTGAAAAATATGATTTAATATATCAGTTTTGTTACATTTATTACATAAGTGCATATCGCTATATAGATATATTATTAGATTATTGTGGCGATCACATGGCCCATACACCATGCGGTGTATGGGCCACAAGATTCATAGAACTCCTATAACCTCCTATAACCTGGGCTCCTGTCTGGTCATACCTGTGCTGCTCGCCACATTATTAAATAATAAATTGATGAATATTACAATCACAAAATGACTTGGTTTTTGGGAGGAAGGGGGGGTTAAAGGGGGCTCGACCCTTTTCAGGGGGAGCTGTCTGCAAGTCCCAAACAACCTGTATTTGTACACTGCACTCGTTTAAGGAAGGCCCTCCAGCAGAGCTTTGCCAGCTGTGGCCAGAGACGATCCCAGGGTAAGCCAAGAAGACCCGCTAGAACACGGTCACAAGCAGGAAAGGTGAATCTAACCAATCAGTGCAGACTGGCCTCATACACGCGGCGGCGGCCATCTTGGTTCTAAAGGGTAAACCGCCCAATAGCCGTACAAACTGTAAGTCAATGCAACCACATAGAAGAGGTTCGCTCAGCAGGAAACGCAAAACACCACAGACGACTCGAGGGAACCATTGTTTCGGGAGAATTTATTCAACTATCACAACTAGCCACAATCAGTACATCGCCATCGTTGGACTAAACGGCTCACAACAACAACAACAACAACAACATGGGGTGCAGGAGGGAAGAGGAACGCAGGGAACACTGGGATTTCATTTTGCTGAGGCGTGCCGTGTCGTGTTTGCGTGCTCCCCGGCCGACGGAGGGTGTTCCGCAGGACGGTCAGTCCCGCTGGTTCACCTGCGCCATGAGACCTTCCAGTTGAGGGCGGGCCTTGAAGCGCTCCAGGAAGTCCCTCTCCACGTACTGAAGGGGGGGGGGGATCAGCACAGCGGCCGTTAACTCGATTAAGGCGGGAGGTCGTCCTCAACGTCCAATCGTAAACGAGCACGCTCACAGAGGGCGGGACGGCGGTGGGGTTGGGGGTGAACCCACTCCCAGACGATAAAGGGGTACTGGGGTTGGACGTGTGCACACTCACCTCCTTCACTGAGAGCTGAACGCCTTCCGGTTGGTTCTGGAGAACCACGTCCATGAAGGTGGGGCACAAGGTGGCCGTCATGCTTCTGATCTACAGGGAGACATTTTTATCGCTCTGTCAATTTTTTGGTCAACATCTCCAAGGTAATATAATCAAGTTTAAACTATTAATTGCTATTTTTTAAGTGTATATTTTTTTTGTCATTAAATGTTTTATAGAAATTGCTCAAATCAACAGCTGGATACATTTTTGTACATTAATAATAATAATAATAATTTTCTAATTGAACATTGTGTATTTTTTTTAAAGGGGAAATTTCAAAGTTAAAAAATGATCGTTTGAATAATCGTGATTTCAATATTGACCAAAAGAATCGTGATGATTTTTTTTCCCCATAATCAAGCAGCCCTAGTCACCGCCCTCGTTTAATAAGCTTTTGAGATGAGGCCTCTTCCTTCGTCTTCTTGCGATGCCTGTGAAGTGTCTGCTGAGGAGTAAAGCCCACCTGGATGATCCTCTCGTGCGTCTTGAGGAGTGCGTCGATGTACATCTTTGTACCTTGCTCCTGCATCACCATGACCTCTGTGCTCTTGGTCGGTAAAGCGTAGCTGCATGCATGTGACACAAAAACAAAACGGTCACATTTTTGCGACAACAAACGAGTTGTGATGAGCCGTTACAGGCCGTTTTGAAAATCGGCCGCTTCTGACAAGTGGGCGTGTCCACCTAGATGTGTGAGGGATAGATGAGTAACGTTTGCTACAGTCCACTGGGCGGGCTGGTAGACTGATCTATCCAGCACACATCTAGGCGGACACGCCCACTTGTAATGTCAGAAGAGGCAGATTTTCAAAACAGCTTGTAACGGCTAATCACACTCACACCTGGTCGTATAATATGTCACCTTTAACAAACGACAGGGCTATTGGATTTGGAAATTAAGTTTACAAATGAGCCCTCACTTTAGCACCATGTTGTTTGATTGGCCATAACTATCCAGTCCTTATCCTGATATCATAGGTGTGACTATACCAGATTTTCTTAATGGCTCAACTATCACACCTGATGGTATGATAGTTGCCCTCCAAATGATTCTTGTTGGCCAACAACAAAAAGGTGAAACTTCAAAATTGACAGTAGCAGTAACAGGTAGCAACAAATACATATGACCAATATAAGGATAAACAGATAACCGTATCAGAGTAAAACAACCAAACTCCAAAAATGTAAAACACAGGGACAGCTCCATCTCTGGTGGAAAACTGAGAATTGCAATGGCCGTTTCTGATAATAGATGTCCCTAGCAAAGCCACGGTTTGACTTGACTTGACCAGTGACGTACAGACATCAAATTCGGCCAAGAAGAGGAACTGATATAACAATGTCCGACTGTTGGACACTCGTCCATAGAGGCCTGCCGGGCGCCAGCGGGATCCTTCCAGTGCCGTGCCTTTGGACAATTCATTATTCTGCCTGTTGTAGCGTGATACAGTGAGTGCGACTGGACGCCTGGCATGTCGCGGTGCCAGGACTCACCTTACAGTTCATCAGCCAGCACCCCATCCCCGATTTAAAATATTTTGCCTGTATGTATGCTACATGTATGTGTGGAGGCCATCCTGTAATCCTCGGTATGGATGGCAAAGAGTTCACAACACATGGCAGAAATAATCCAAGGTCCAGGCGTCAGCTCTCTTTGGGTGCTGTCCCCGTTTACTATAAAAGTAGAAAGGCTGATATAAAATTGTACTTCACCAGTGTTGGTACTAAAGTGCTGTTGTGCTAATAAATATATTGCTGTGGAGTGGGTGCTCGCGGCTACGCTAAGAACCGCGCGTTCCCCGCCATCCACACCTTTGCCCGACTCATTAGCACACCTGTAAATAGACCCAAATCCCAGTGACGATCCACACCCGGTGCAATACTCCCCCAAGTGGTTAAAATAAGTAATAGCTAAATGGTGGCCATAAATGGCTCCTACAGTATCTATGCATGTATGCAGGCCAATTATGGCCCCCATTGCATTCCTGATCATCCCTTGTAAGAGGGATCCTCCCTCCTTCTCTAGATTTCCTCCTTGGTGATTAAGGGAGTTTTCTCTTGCCCTCTGGGGGGGGTTAAGCCCTTAAAGACTTTGCCTGTGATTAAGCGCTAAAATAGAACTGATTAGAATTACAAACCTTTCAGACACCCTGACGCCGAGTCGGTTGCAGAGGTTGTGGATGTACTGGGAGTAGTGCTCCACCACTGTCATGTCGTAGCCGGACACCTTGACGCTCAGCGAGCCGTACTCCGTGGCGGTGGCGGCCCAGATGGGCTTCATCTGGAGTTTGTCCCGCTTCTTCCTGGCCTGGAAACAAAATGGTCAGACAATCAGCACTATTCATGCAACGCTGCAATACAAACAAGTGTGTAGAGGAGACACAGAAGAAATGTGTTAAAATGAGAAATTAGTGTTAAAATAACAGGTGCATCCGAGTCACGTAACATTTCGACAGATGGATTTTGACACAAAAGGTTTCCAGAATACAGGTCACAGTCACTATTCAAATAAAGTATGTTACGCTTAATCACTTATACTACTTATGCATTAAACAGATCTGCGCCAGGCAGCCTCCCTGTTTTTATTAATGGTTACGGTGTTCCTTTTTTGAGTTCTTATATGCTTGTACTCCTCATAGACCCCCACAAGCAGCTTCTGTTTGCCGCTGGAAAGACCCCGCTCGGTCCGTTAGGACATTTGATCCATGATTCGACATTCACGGTTCTGGGCTGGTTCCATATCTCGGGAGCGCGCGTAATCCACAATAAAGTAAGCCTGGTTTGAACTAACCTGAGCGAGACGTGGCTGAACTGCGTTGATGGAACGCATTTAGCCTCAAGTGGAAGTTGGCGTTCAACTAAGCGCTGCTTTCGTTAGCGACGTTGATGGTACCCCCCAGGTCAGCTGATCTTCCCTTTGTAATAAAGCCGATTTTATACAGGGAAGCACTTTGGGTCAACTGCTGTTGTTTGGAAGTGTGCTATATAAATAAAAGTGACTTGACTTGGTCTCTATTTGAAATCTTTTTTCAAAGTATTTCATAGTGGCTATTCAGAGACACTTTTTTTTTCCAGAGACACATTTTGTAAGGAAGTTCATATTTTTAGAGTGTGAATTGTTTCATGAACAAAAATGATACACAAGTGTCCTCACGCATCTCAAAACAGCAATACCACTGCTACACAGGATAGCACAACAACATCACTGAAACACAGCACAACAGTCACAACACATTACCAGGAATCACATCAGATGGGGTATCTCTGTAATCCTAACATACAAAACAACTCACCGCTTCTTTGGGCAACAGATGTTTCCACCTGCCGATGCCATGTGTCGGCATAGTTCTGTACTGCCTTTCATTTGTAGGAGCAAGTCCTGCAGAGAAGACATTATATATTACACATACATAAATACCACGCAAAGCTAAATAGCTTGTTTCTTCCTTTGTATACTTACTGCAAAGAGGGGTCGGTAAAGATGATGTGACCCTTAAAAAAGAATAGAAAGCATTTCAGGAAGTATTGCAGAATCATCATAGCAATGCACCGTGATAACGGTGTTTAGAACACGTTTAATCAAATCATAGAACTAAAGTGTGAGAAAAAACACCTCACCTTTGTAATAAAGCAGATGCTTGATTGGTCAAAATAGATTGTTGTGTGAGGGACACCTGCAACTGGAAGAAACCAAAAACTCACTCAATACGTTAAAGCTAGTATAAGTCAATTCTATGTCGGTTCCTTCACATAGCCTAATTGGGCTTTTAATCCCATTAACCTGTGCCAGGAGGCGATTTTTATGACCTGCCTCTGATTTTCTTAGCCTGGCGATTACGTTGATCACGTACATCAATGCAATAACAGTAACTGATTCGACTGTTTTGCAGTCTTCTACATTATATCATACATTATACATGAGAACTTTGGCCTCCGGCGTTCTGCCTGAAAGCCTTTTTAGACAGAAAAACTTTAGGAAGTCAAGAGCCGTAGTATAAAGTGGGAAAAACTACAAGCAGGGAGGAGGTCGTGGTGGCAACACAACTACTTGCTTAGGCAACACAACTAATGGTGCGTTTTATTTACCTCGGATCTCGGATCTCGGCTGTGACGTCACTGTTGCTCGGTCTCCTGTGAGTTCAACAGAGAAAGGTTTCCGAGATCCGAGGAAAAGGGGCGTGTTCCAGCGTGTTGCTAGGCAATTTCCTCGGACGTCCGAGATCCGAGGTAAATAAAACGCACCATAAGTGACTTGGTTAGGGGAATGGTGCGTTTTATTAGACCTCGGATCTCGTCTCGGATCTCGGCTGTGACGTCACGTCTACACTTCAAGCGTTTTATTATGCTCGGTCTCCTGTGAGTTCAACCGAGAAAGGGTTCCGAGATCCGAGAGAAAGGGGGGGTTTTCCAGCGTGTTGCTAGGCAATTTCCTCGGACGTCCGAGATCCGAGGTAAATAAAACGCACCATTAGACTGGTTAGGAGGTTAGGAGGAGATGGGTCATGCCTTAACCATCCTGGGAAACTAAATACTGCTGCCGGGAGAGTTGAGCAAAGTTCAATGCTGTCAAATTCATATTTCGTCGCCCACATGATTGTAATGACATAAGATTCAAGATCAAGATTCAAGATGTTTTTATTGTCATATGCACAACAATGACATGAAATTCTTATGTCTTGGGCTCCTCCAATAGTGCAAATAGTGTAAGACTTAAATATATAAAATAAAAATAAAGTAAAAAGAACAACAATAACAGTAGTAATAATAATAATAATAATAATAGTGTAGAGATAAAATGTAATGTAATATAAATATATAATATAATATAAATGTAGATATAAATATAAAATGTAAAGTGAAACGTAAAGTGAAACATAACGTATAACCGACGGTATGATACAAGATGACGTTAATGGGCTATGACGGGGAGACGTCTAGTATTGACGGTTAAGCGAAGCATGAATGTGGGTCAATAAACGTGCATTAAACCCTAAAAACTCTGACCTCTAACCGGGCAGAAGAACCGGTGAAGAGCACGGTACCTGTCGGACGAGCAGACTCATGGCTTCACACACGGGGTCCACTGTTGTCACCACAACTATGATGAGCTCACTCAAGGTCAATGTTCGGTTCTTAAAGTTGCATTATCTGAGCAGTCCACGGACCATGCCCGTGCATCGCCGAATAATAGCAACAAGCCGAAGCGCGTACGTCGGCAATTCCATCCGTGTGCGCGCACTGGTTGTAACGTTGGCTGCAGCCTTTGGTTCCGCTTTGTGGTCGAGTGCGTAGACATCTTATCAGTAGACGGAGCATCTACGCTGCTGCCTATTGGCGCTGACGTGTCGCGGGGCCGCCATCTTGGAGCGGTGATCCGCTCCACTCAGTGTCATTCGTTTGGCACGAGCAATGACCTGTCAGCGCATTTAATTCATCTTACCTCACTGAATGCCACTGATTTTCACACGTTTTTTGTCAAACGTGTAGCTATGATAAAGGACACATGTTTTGGCATGTTTTATATTTTTTATTATTGTGAAAAGTAATCCCCCCCCATTCCTATTTTCGACGGTGCGCTCATTTGAGCAGGAATATACTGAACACCAGCCCGGCGTCCTTGTGTTCTTCTGTAGTCTGTACTAGTTCATGCTGCTCTCCAGCTCCCCATCACCGCTCCAAGATGGCGGCCAAATATCACGCGTCACAGCAGCAAATGCTCCGTCTACGGTCGTTAGATGTCTATGGTCGTTAGCGTTTATGGGGGTTTTAGTGAGCAGGCCAATCACAGCCCTTGTGGTTGCCGCGTCACCTCAACGGGAGATTACCATGTTTGGGAGGCGCGCGGCAGGCCTATGCGGACGTAAGGGGTTACGTAAGCCCCGTGCGTTGCGTGAACGCGGCCCAGAATCAGCCCTCTAGTTGAGCCCTTTATCTACGGAACGTCCGTGTTGTGAAACGATTGGATTTAAGGAGCGCTGATTCATTGGTTTACCTGCAATAAATGGACTGCTGGTCAGTGGTTGGGTTGTTCACTGGGCCGACCAGTAGTACCGTGTCTGACCGGTTCAGTAGTACCGTGTCTGACCGGCTCTACCCGCGGTGTCCTGGAGCGTCTTTCGGTACTTTTATCTTGCCTCTACATTAAGTCGTCCAACATGCGGTTCAGTAGTACCGTGTCTGACCGGCTCAGTAGTACCGTGTCTGACCGGCTCAGTAGTACCGTGTCTGACCGGCTCAGTAGTACCGTGTCTGACCGGCTC
>OMLJ01114468.1:0-10024 GCA_900302595.1 Gadiculus argenteus
TCAACCCTCTCTTTCTGTGGTGTCCCCCTGACCAGGACCAACGCATCACCCACACATCCTACCACGAACTGAGCCAGCGTGAGAGAGGGCTCCACGAGGCCCGGGGCCTCCTGCTCAGGCTGATGGCCTCCCTGCTGAGGAAGGCCACTGGCTGCGGGGGGGGAGGGGACCGTACTCAGCCAGGCAGTCAGTACATAGAACCATATTATCAAGAGATGAATGATAATATGGGGATTTTGTGATTGATTCTTGCCTACATGTGTTTGTTTGTTTGGATGTGTGTTTGTGTGTCGGGATGTGTGTTTGGATGTGTGTTTGTGTGTTGGGATGTGTGTTTGTGTGTTAGGATGTGTGTTTGTGTGGTGGGATGTGTGTTTGGATGTGCTTCAGTGTGATTCTGATTAGCTCTTTCTCTGATAGGTGCCAGCAACAAAGAGATGTTTGTGTATAAAGGGGAAGGAGCCAATGTGCCAAAGGGGCGTGGCACAACAAGACCTGAGTCTCCGGTGTACTGCCATGAAACAGACATGTATATAACTAATGTTGATTCATGGTTAATTAATTAATTAACCATTAACCTTATTGTAAAGTGTTTCCCAGTAACTTAAGTTTGATTTGTCCTTATTTTGTTGACCTATTATATGCTCTTCTATATTTCCTCATTACTCTACCTTCTCCTAGTGGTGGAGCTACTGACCCAGCCGACAGCAAGGCAGTGGAGCAAAGCAACAGGAGGGCCGACAGCGGAGAGCGGAGAACAAGGTGAACACATAACCTACTCATATAAAAACACTGCACTACAAAAAGTCTCTGCATTGTGTTATTATCCAACATAAAGGCAGACCAGTTTCATATAAAGTCAATTATTTATACACATAGTTGTATACATGTTATAGTTGTTTACATGTGTTTTAGTGATATGGTTCTACTCAGAGAACCCCGCTGTCCGTTGGAGCAGTCCTGCCCCAATGGGCAGGGAGCAATGAACCCCCATAGAGAACGCAACTACAGCCACCTGATAGTGACGTTAAAGGGGTGATATCATGCTTTTTCGACTTTTCCCTTTGCTTTAGACTGTTATATGACGTATGTATATATGTTTTACGTCTGCTAAGATAGAAAAATCTAAGTCCGAGCCAGGGGGAGTATTCGCGCCCACAGAGAACGCCCGCAATGCTTACAACTTCTCGGGGGTGGGAATTTGCCGACGCATGTGTTAAAACGTTCATCCAATCGTAGCACACTGGGCTACTCGGGAGGGGGACCTTAAAGTGACATGGTACAAATCAAACCATTTTTGAAAGTTTTGTGGATGAGGGGGATTTGGAGGCGTATGGATGTGCATTCTTAACACTCCACAAGTTGTTACCAAAATATATTTATTTAATTACCCACATGTATTTATTTAATCGGGACTTAAATGTCATTCGATCCAGGGCAGCCAATTGCCGTCTGAAAAATAATGACTATATTTCTACTATATTTCTTCATAAAAGGTAACAGCTAATGGAAACACACTCTAGACTCTGGCGAGAGCGTGCGACCACAGCATACAGACAGTCTGGAGGGAGCGAGGCGGAGGGGAGCCTTTCTAAATGTTTGTGTGCATCTTGCAGGATGCCTGTGGCGTCGTGCTACCATTGCGGCCGTTCTGCGTTCGTGACTCTGACTCCATGCAGCCGCTGCCACAAGGTGCTCTACTGCTCCGGCGGCTGCAAGCTGAAGGCCTGGGAGGAGAGGCACAGGGACGAATGCATCCGGCCGCCAGGTGGGGGCATCAGATGTTACAGCAACAGATTATGATCATATGCAACTCTCACTGACCATAAAACCTGATATATACTGTATATACTGTAGAGAGAGATAGTATTGTGTATTGCTTCACAAAAAAGAAAATTATTCTGTAGTTTTATCTGTTTAATCTGAATGAAATGATTAATGATATTTAATGATTTCAGTTTGTTAGTGTGTGTGTGTATTTGACTGTATATTGTTTTAAATCGTCAATTCAATGTGAGGAGAAGTATTAAGTTTAATTAGTTTTATTTTTAGAAAAACAACTCTCCAATCTCTTACTGTGTATATTTTTCTTTTCTTTCTTTCATTCTTTCTTTAGCAAGCCCAAGTTCCTCCCCCCAGAGAGAGAGGTTAAAATCCAGTAGAACTCCCAGTAGAAAACACTTGAAGAAGACGGAGAAGGTTCCAGAAGTTCACATGGACCCCACTGAAAACTACAGCTTCATCTGAACACATAGATAATAATAACTTAATAATAATAATAATAATAATAAGTAAGAAGTAGCAATTTATAATGATTAATAATTAATAATAGAAAGAAGTTAATAATAATAATAACTTCAGATCAGTACAGCAGAAAATTACTGGCTGTCTGATACTTGAGCAATATGAGCCGATAGGGATTCAGTAGCTTGGGAAGCTTGGGTTAAAGGCTGTGTTGCAAGTTTCATTTTCTAATGAATTTCCGCAGTTTGCTTTTTGGTAATAAACATTTAAACTGTTATCCATTGTATTTGATGTTGTTGGGTATCACAAAAAGTAGTATAATACAAAAAAGTAGGTACTATTTCAGCAGTTTGCGATTGATTCTAATTCCTCCCACAATACATTGCATGACGTCACATAGGGGAGTCACAGCCGAAAGACAATAGAGATCCTTGAGAGTAGAGATTAGTAATAGGCTAGTGACAAACGGTAAGAAAGGGCTTTAGTTTTTGAGATACCCCTACCAGAGGTAGAACTAAACCCATCAATGTTTTTCCTCATCTCTAAGGTCTCCCATACATGAATGTGATTCTTAGCTAAAACTTTTTTACTGCTAAGATTGTGAAATTGACAGATATTGTTATATACCTCCAAACAAAAAAGGCCTAAAATATAGCCTGGGGAGTTAAGACATATAAACGAATGCAGAATGATAACACAAGCTCTGAGAGCTTTGAGACTTGGCAAGTTTGTAGCCTGGGACTCACTTCACCTACTGGAAAAACCTGGATATGAATATTTTGATGTATGGAGTACATGGAGACCTATAAACACATACCTAAAATAAGCGGACAGTGAAAAATGATTTCTATACAGAATGTTATAATTTACTTTGTAGTTGCTTTTCCAACGATTAGCATAGGAACACATGATGGCTTGTTGGAGAGGTGGGGTTGTGCTGAATCCAGCAATACCAAATATGTATATATGGTATGAACAATGAAGATGGTCACTCAATGTATGAGGTGTCCAAAATGAAAGAAAATGAAAGAAAATTAAACTGATATAAAAGTCCAAAGCTCTGCAAATTAAGAGGTTAGTGCTGCTCTATACTACACATTTAATAATGACACAAATAATATAGCACATTGTATATACACTGTATATATCTATACAGTTCATATGGAAACAGACTGAAATTGAAAGACACCTTTTACAGTGACTTGTACTGTCCTCATAAAACTCATAAAATGGCTTATTGGAAGGATGTCATTGTGCTAAATCCAGCCAACCAAATATTAAAATAAACCATGCAATCATTCATAATTAGATGTTTGAGCTGTCCCAAATGAAATAACTCATTGCATTGCAATGTGCTGTAGTGTCCTATCTGAGTCTAGTTAAGGCTTAGGGCCTGGCAATAGCTCACACAATAGACCAGGAGTAAGGATTGCAGTTCAACATTGATTTTTAATAAAACTATAACTTAAACTATAACTCATCCACATCATCATCAGTGACAAAATGGGTCACATTTGGACAGTCTGGAAAAGAGCAAGAGCAAAACTGCAAGTCAATCCCACTGCAAGACACTGGCATTTGCTGGTATCATTGCATCTTCCATTTTTACAGTACAGATGGGTGATGTCTCTGACTAGGTGCATTCTGGAACATCACAGGTTCAATGCCACACCATGATGCCACACTGCTGTTTGATACAAGGCTCTCAACACATGTTGCTGGAAGGTATCTTCTGTTGGAGGTAGATTTGCTGCAAATGCATCTGTGGTAGATGCAAGTGTGTACCTCAACTCATCCAGATAGGTGCATGTCCATCCACCCTTTTCTTTTGGCCATACAGGAGCAGGGCATATTTTCTTGCCACAGGCAAAGCTTCTTGCAGGCTTCCAGAAAGTCCAAACATAGTCATTTCCTTCAGCTCACTCAGATGGGACTTCAGTCTTGTGAAGGCAGTGGTCTTCCCAATTCTGTATAAGCTGCTTGTTGTATCGCAACCTGTGAGGGCATGGCATGCAGGCAAACAATCACAAATAACCGGTCCAAGCTTCTGTGTGTTTGAATAGACTGGGATGAATCTTTCCTTCAGGCCATGTCCAGAGTGCATGACAACTGCAGAGGATCCAAACATTCCTTTGCTTGTATAGTAGATCAGCAAAACCAGCACATCTGTATCATCACATTTGACCATTAGATGAGAATGTGATCTTGCAAGGTGTATCTGCCTCCTCCTGGTCACTGTAACGCTCTGTCAAATTGTTGATGCCTGACTTCCTAACCCTCTTTACTTCCTCACCATTATCAAATCCACCAGCCAAGATAACTGTGTTCTCTGAAGAGAGTCTCATCGGCCCAGTACTGGTGATGTATTTACAAAGCTACATAGAGCAGCCTTGTTTCCACTGATCTTAAGATATTTCCTATAGTTTGGAACACTTGCTTGTCCTGTGATGATATGTGATCTTTTTCCAGACACACTCGGCCAGGTCGTTGAATGTTTGAAAGGCTGAATCATGGGGAGTCTGTATAAGAGCCATTCCATCGGTGATGTATGCTGATGGTACTTCAACATTTGGCAGCTGCTGTGACTCTTCAACAACAGCCTCCAGTTTCTTGGCAAGGTCAGCTTTAGTTTTCTTCCTCATGCTTCCATCAGAGGGCGGGACAGCTGTGAGTTTGTGAGACAGCACAGTTTCCATGGACACCTCTCGTTGCTTGGAAACAGCCAGTAACCTTCGAAAGAGCACATCTGAGTCCATGTGAACCTGTCTAGACTGGACTCCAACTGATGTTTTCATATCCTTGAAGGTTGCACACTGGTTTCTTTTCTTGGGCTCCCAGAAGCTCTTCGTTATTTTTGGTTCTTCAATAAAGACGGCATCCTGCTTTGTACCATCTTGGATGAAGCTTGGCAGCCCTTTTGCAACCTTCTCAGATGCAACCTGACCACTTGCAATATTGATCAATTCCTCAGGAATGCTTTCGAGATCAAAAGGATTCTGTCTCTGCTCCACAGCTTCCATTATCTTCTGTATGTCTCTCTCGTCTCTTTCCATTCTGGATGCTCAATGCTCCTGGTGTACTTTTGGGCCCTTTGCGCTGTGGTCACATGTCTTGTCATCAGCCATCTTGTGAGAGCTCCCTGTCGCAATGTAAAACCAACAACTCCACCCTGACTCTTGCCTTCATGATTAATGGTTTGCTCCAGTGCCTGATCAGATGCCACACAGTTGAAGCTTTGATGCTCAGACAGCAAACAACAAACCCACCTTGCTGCATGAATGTGTATGCTTCTGGTTGTTCATGTTCAAGGGCTTTCATTTCTGCAACATAGGCATGTACTTGGTCATAATTGGTCCTTCCAGCAGCTCTGAACCAAGGCATAACTTCACACATTCAATTCAGGTTAAGTTGAAAGTCAGCTTTGCGTTCTGAGCAAAGGATTCGTTGCAACAGATCAGCACCATTTAGGAACATTATCCAGTATCCAAATGTTGCTGATTGCTTAACTCCCTCATTTGTGAACTTCTGGATTTTCTTCTGAACTTCTGAACTTCTGGATTTTCTAGCTGTTTTCACACATGCACCTCCGCGTGTTCTTCACATCCGGAGTTCAGTCTCCACCTCACCGATGAGCTGTTGAGCAGTGGCCTTGTCATTACCATGAAATGCATGCTGTACATCTCATAGGAGTTGCTCTTGTTCTTTAGTCATTGCACATTGGCCTTGTTTTTCAAGCCATGCATAGTTTTCCAGAAGAGCCTAAACAGAGCCTCAGAGGCTAGCTTTATGCTCCTTACTCCTCTTGCCAGCTGTTTCCCTTGAAGCATCTGTCGAGCTGTTCCCTCTACATACACATCTGACTCAGTAAGTATGTCAAAGAGTCCACCATCGCCATACAGCTTTCCGATGCTTGCCAGGTAAGCCATCGTGATATGCATACCTCCCAGTCTCATTGTGATCTTTCCTTGTAAAGGAAGTGGTTTGCGCCACAGTATCTGTTGTGCTTTACTATAAATAGCAAGATCTGCAGTCACAAGAATATGGTCCTCTCCCAGGCCTGTAGCAAGCTGTACAAGTCTTATCAAAGATGTATAGATTCTGACAATTCTGAGGGTGATTCTCTTATGAAGGGCATGTAGAGTACACTGGCTACTGAACAAGCAGTGTCTGACTTGAAGGCAGATCATGTAGGGACATACTGGTGATTCTCAATTACATTTCGGGACAGCTTCCATACCAGATCTATAGATGTATTATAATATACAGCAGCACTTCATGTAAGTTATGCAGTATTATTGAATTTGTCAAAATTCCTCTGACAACTGATATTGGGTATTGGACTGGAGACTGTGTCACCATTTCATTTTCTTTCATTTTGAACACCTTATACATTGAGTGACATACCATCTTCATTGTTCATACCATATATACATATTTGGTATTGCTGGATTCAGCACAATCCCACCTTTCCAACAAGCCTGGCAAAGCAACTACAAACTAAATGATAACATTCTGCATAGATATCTTTTTTTTTTACTGTCTGCTTATTTTAGGTATGTGTTTATATATTTTAGGCCTTTTTGTTGTTTGGAGGCATATAACAATATCTGTCAATTTCACAATCTTAGCAGTAAAAATGTTTTAGCCAAGCATCACTTTCATGTACGGGAGACCTTAGAGATGAGGAAAAACATTGTTGGGTTTAGTTCTACCTCCGGGAGGGCCTATCTCAAAATTTGGGGGGCATTGTCACTAGCCTATAAGAGAGTGTTCAGCAGATTATACAGTTAAATAGATAAATACATTGATATTTATATAGATAGCTTAGATAGTAATGTTGAAATGTGTCTGTATGTATGTATGTATGTATGTATGTATGTATGTATGTATGTATGTATGTATGTATGTACATTATGTAGGCCTATGTATGTATGTATGTATGTATGTATGTATGTATGTATGTATGTATGTATGTATGTATGTATGTATGTATGTATGTATGTATGTATGTATGTATGTATGTATGTATTTATGTTATGTTTTATGTTTAAATGTAATGTTGGAACCTGTACCAAGGAGCTGCACTGAAACCAAATTCCACCAGCCTGGCTGTGTGGTCATTAATACAATCAATCAACACAAATTATCGCTTTGTGGCAAGTAAATGGCACACACTTACTAAATATCCTTAAATACAGTAAGTAAAGCAAGTAACTTGTGTTTAGACCTATAAACAATATTAATGTACATTTCCTTTTGACTGTTAAAGTCCTATTAATATCCTTTTCATATCAACACATTGTTCACCTCTCCACACCCTCACAATAACAATGACCTAGACTTAGTTACAGTTGCCAAAAACAAACAAATGAGCAAACAATGTTTCCTAGCCAATATAAACTATAGAGCTAGCCTTAAATCCGGTTATGGTAGGCTCTCTCTTTGGACTCTTAATGAAATTGACATTTCTTGGGATTACTCTAAAAGTAGTTTGGAGAATAACATGGAGTAAGAGGGACTGTTCAAAATTTTCTTTTGGAGGCTTTTCAACGAAACGCACAATATTTAAAAAAGTTAAAGCAAGTGTGGTGACAACTGGAAAAAAAAAGTTTGGAGAAGGATGGCACTTTTCTGTGAGGACTGTAGCATGATGTTCAGCTCTGCTAGCCTGCTGCAGAGACATCAGGCACACTTATGTGTGGGGAATGCTGCAGGAGACCCAGTAGAAACACGCAAGGAGCCTGAAACTCTGGTCTCAGATAGAGCAAAAGGTGTTGAGCCTCAGAGAACACTGACACCAGAGCTCATAAAGGTAAGCTAAAGGGGTAACACTACTAAGATAATAATAAGATAAGATTAGAAAATGTTCACGTTACAGTATTGATTTCCACATTATTTAACATGATTAGAGTTAACCCCAAACAACAAACCCTAACCCACATGCTAATGCTATATGATAATGCGTATTACTGCGTTAACTAAGGTTATTCCACAACTCTTCTCAACGCTGTGGAATGCTCTGTTCACTTGCATGGGCCTTCCCGACCTCCGGTGGTGAATTATTTTTCAATAATAACCGTTGCTATGCATATAATGACCGCTGTCAAGGAAAGTCACATGTTTCGTATCAACCTCCGTGTAACTTATCCACCCCAGCGTCCTTGGTTGCTAAGCGACATCAGTGTCTTTTGCTGACTATTTATCTGCTGATTAACACTATGAATGCTGGTAACAAATAAATTGTAAAAAGACACACCGTGTGAAGTAATTTCTTTTGTTTTGACAAGTAGCGTGTAATAAGCGGGATAATGTATAGAACGTCACCGGTCATTATGGGGAAATAATCCCCTTCAGGGCGAAGCAAGACACCCCCGCTTCGCGTCGGTGTCCTGTTCGCCCTGTCAGGAATTATTTCCCGATTATGACTGCCATTCTATACATTATCCCTTACATAATTAATAGTAAATGAATATGCTCTTATTTGAAAGTGTTACTGGTAAAGGTATAAATCGCCTTATATTATATTTTATTAATTGTAGTAGCTTAAACATTCAACTTAAACATTGTTTAACCAAACTTGTGAGTGTTTCACCTATAACCAACTTAAGATGTGTGTGTGTGTTTATACTTTAATAGACAAGAAGGCAACAATCTTGCCAACAGAAGGGAAACAATAACCAAGGAATTGTTGATGCCGTACCGAATCCTGACAGAGTAGAAGGAGACAATAGACAGGTGTGTGGGCCAGAGAACAATCCACTGAAAGGAGGGAGGATGGCAAAATGTCAGCAAGATGCTCAGGTGTGCATTAAATTATCATGAACTCGTGCTTATCTTTCCCCCATGCTTTCAGTTATACCTGCTGATGGCTACAATGGTATCTAAGCTGCTCTCTTAATGGGACCTTTACAGTTGATTCAATCTGCAAAAGACTCCAAGACTCACCAGAGATAACCTAGACTCTGTATGTCGTACTTAGTTATATTACTTAGTTGTGTAGCATCTTATCCTAGCTATCTTTGTTATTATACAGGGAATGGGTTAACCTAACACTGTTAGGTTATTGATTCTATGAACATCCTTACTGTACCGGCAGCAATATATTGTTCATTGATTGATTTTATTTGACCATTTTTAAATAAAATATGAACAGCACACTGTGTCATACATGAAAATACATAAATAGTCAGGGATGACACAATAAAGCCCAAAGGCTTATTTGCATTGTGGTCCCTGTGTGGCAGGAGAAGAGGGCAGGTAGCTGCAAAATCATACATCAATCATTAAAAAACAATGTACACAACTACATACAAGTCACACGCCTAAAATGTTTCTTTCTTCTGACAAATGTACTTATTGTCAGTCGCTTTGGATAAAAGCGTCTGTGATCCTTCATACTTCCATTTGGTCAGGACACAGGAGGTCAAGCAGGTCAGGACGCAAGACTCAGGTTAATGGAGGAGAGGACAGAGCTGCATAAGGCCCAGCTCGCCCAGATACACACTCACAATCAGCAGCTGCAGCGGCAGAGAGAAGGTGAGCCAGGTCTGAACACAATCATGTTGGTGACAAACTTTAGGCTAAAGAACCTCTGTGTAGTGCATGTGTCTCCTTCTCTTCTATGTATATTTGTGTGTGTGTGTGTGTGTGTGTGTGTGTGTGTGTGTGTGTGTGTGTGTGTGTGTGTGTGTGTGTGTGTGTGTGTGTGTGTGTGTGTGTGTGTGTGTGTCCACAAAAGTCTGGTTAGAGAACTGCTGTTGGAGGGTTTGAATAAGAAGGA
>OMLJ01114472.1:0-11453 GCA_900302595.1 Gadiculus argenteus
CATGGCTTCAGCATCACGTGACGTTAACCATCGCTGGTTGAAAATGACTCTTGTCACTTCTCCGAGTGCCTCTCTAGAAAATAACCCATCTAAAACTCCAGTCAGGAATAGAAAGAAAGACAACATTCTCCCAAACAGGATGAAATAACAAAAGCATAATAAATAGACCAACTATAATACACGCCTCCACAATCAGTGACTTATCCACACATTAACCCTAAAGAAAACAGCACTGGGGAGAAATAAGAGTAAAAAAAACTGAATACAACGTTGTGTCCCATGCATTATCTGCTCTGAGGTTCACCTTGGCATATTACTTCATGAGATTAAAAGAATAATTTCATAGCTGGTAAAAGAAATCTGCACACACAACCTGCACACACACACACACACACACTGGTACTCTGAAGGGAAGTGAATTATTTATTGTAATCTGGCGTTGTGAGGTTGTTTATCACATATTAATGTGATACATCAGGGAAGTAATTCTGCTGTGGCGCACCACAAGCAGCTCCCCTCCGAGGTGTCAGGGAGGAGGCTGTATCTCCAAGGATTCATGGGCTGTAATCTGAGAGGAAGCTAATCTCCACCTGCAGCGTTCCGTCAGAGACTGGGGCTCCGATTACCTGCTCACACTCGCTGGGACTCTGTGCAGATAAATTGCTCCGTATAGATATTCCCAGAACAGCCATTTTTGAAGGCGTATGGAGAGAAAAAAATGAAAGAATGTTTCCATGGAGGAATATGTTGAGTGTTGTTCCGTTTGTACCGAGCCGGGGGGAGCAGTCGTTCCTCCATTAGTACGACAACGCAGGGAACGACGAATGTGGGCGGTGTTCAATTCTGATTTAAGAATCTGATTATGATTCCACGACGCCCTCACACACACCGTCCTAACCCTCGGCAAGCGAGGAGAGGTGAGACAGATGGCCTGATAGACGACAGACAGACAGACCAATAGACAGACAGATGCGACAGACAGACAGGTACGTCCAATGCGGTTCTGTCTTTCTATCCCGTTGTGTGCAGCACTGTTGATATTATGCTGATAACAAAAGAAGGATGAAAGGAGCCGGCGGTGACAGAGGAGATGGTTTCCGGGGGTGGGGCTCTCACTGGGTGGGCGGGCCCGGTGTCACCAGTTGCTCCAGAGACAAAAGTTCTACGATGAGAGATTGCCTTTAGGCTCATTAGTGGGAACAGCTGGTTGGGTACTGAACAGGAAACAGGATGTCAAGAGGTTCAGCCAGGCTTCCCCTGAGAGACATAACCAGAGTATATCATTGAACACAAAGATGAATGTTGATCCATTGGAACTTTACTGCCTTTTAATGGCTGGGGGGCAGGAATGGATCTGGTCTCTAGGCGTACGATCAGGTATCCAGTACAAAGACACCGAGGATCCACTGCTGTCGTATTGTTATGCAACATGCATAGGTTATGCTTTTACATAGTAGTTTACATTTCTTACTGTTCCAATAATCTTCTAAGGTTCACAGCCTTGGCTGGGGGGGGGGGGGCTGTCTCTGATTATGACGTTACATAAGTACTCCAGAGGGACTCTGGCCTGCATGGATACCAGCGTGAACACAGAAGCTCATTGGACGATACGTTTGTATCTTAAGCGCCCGAGCAAACCTGCTTTTGCCACAGTTTCAGTCGACAAAGAACTGCTTATTGCTGCCATCTCTTTATTTATCATCTCAATGTACGTTGTGTTGGACCCAGAGCCATTAGCAGAGCTGTGGCCTCGCTCTGGAGGACAGCTCTGTCCCGGTGGTCAGGGGCGACTCCGGGTACACCGCAGTCTGCAGCACAGCGCTGACCAGAGACCACATTGATGCAGCGTTCTGCGTGTTCTGTGTTGTGTTTTCATGGTATCTGTGGTCTTGTATACTGTGTTTGATTTAATTCTGTTAAATTGCAGAGATATTGAAACAAAACTATTTTTCCTCTTACCTATTCCATGATTTGACTTCATGAACCTTAGCTTTGATAGCTTTGGAGTGTCTTCTTCTGCTGTCCCATGCCATGTTGTTAGTATATATTGCTGCTTATTATCCACCACTTTCAAAAGCTTGTTTCCAGAAAAGTAAGGTATAATAATAGAGGCCAGGACTGTGGAGTCCATTTATCTTAGGAAACAATATTTCATGCCAGTGTACCGCAATATTTGTACTGCAATAAAAGACTAAAACACTAGAACAAAGGACAGATCACTGTCCCAACACAGGATTACCACCGAACAGAATAAAGTGTGATTGGTTTAAATTCTCTCAATCTCCACCCCGGCCCCAGCAGTCAGCATTCCTTGTCTTGGATGAATAAGAACATGTAGGCTGGCTGTCCACCGTGGTGTCCTGGACCCACAGCCATCGGGGTGACTGCGGGACTTAGTCATCACTTCACCTCTTAAAGAGACTATCAATGGCTTTAACTGACTGCTGCAGCACCACTACGGCTGCATGTTCTCAAACCTTATCCTGCATAAACTTTATCAACTTATGAACTCTGAAACTTTATTGCCACTGTAGATGTACACTGTGGTGCACTGCTTCACTGGCAAGAGACAGTTAGTTGGGTGGTGATCTGATGAATCTGGGCGATGTGTGTGTGGGATGGCTGTGATATTTCCTGCCCAGTCTCACTCCATATCGTGCTCATGCACGCGAATGTTATTAATCTATTGACTCGTGTCCCAGAGCACGATAGTCTGACTTTATTCCTGCTGCACAGAACGCAAAGTAAACCAATGCATTTTGAACGGGAGCGTTTCTCCGACGTAACTCTAACCCTAAACCCTAACCCTAACCCTAACCCTAATCCTAACCCTAATCCTAACCCTAAACCCTAAACCTAACTATTCAAAATGCATTGGTTTACATTTCGAAAAAAGTCAGACTATCGTGCTCTGGGACACGATTCAATAGATTAATAACGTTTGTGCGCATGACCACGATATGGCGTGATACCGGGTTGGATATTTAACTTTGTACCTGACAGTGTAATGTTAAACAGTATGCACATTGCCATGGACTACAGTAAGTAAACAATCATAATTCTGAACCAGAATAGTTTTCTTACATAAGTGTCCTGCTGGGTCAACACCATCATAATCACACTGGAGAGAATGCTGTGTTCCAGACAGCTCTGAAGTGATTGTGATGGGAGATAGCTGACCTGGTGGCCGCCCCAGTGGAGCTCAGAGCCGCGGTGGTTAGGGTGGTGTTCGGGTGGTGTTTAGAGAGTTGACTCCCGGTGCAGTGAATGCCTCTGGGAGAACTGCAGCAACCCTTAAATAGATAAGAGAGACACTTTTAAAGTGTCCTGTTGGTTCAGTGTGTGTGTGTGTGTGTGTGTGTGTGTGTGTGTGTGTGTGTGTGTGTGTGTGTGTGTGTGTGTGTGTGTGTGGTCTGAAATAAACACATCTTTGCCCGACAAATCCAACTAGCAGCTGGAAGAAACTACTGGAACGTCACCATGTCTCTCCAACACCGCGATCCAACCACCTCTGGGATCTAACTCACACACTAATTCTTTCCAAAGAGAAATCCCAGAATAACAACGTGATCCTGTATGTTATGTTATCATCTTTATGTGGAATAGCAGATGTTTGATGATGACCGTGTCCAGGGTCCAGGGTTTCTAGATGTGAGCGATAGTTTGAACACAAACTGTCGAGTATAACAGGAGTTTGAAGATGGATGTGAGGAAGGGTGGAGCAGAGAGGAAGAGGAGAACAAATTAGGAACGGCCCGGGGAGGAGATGCCCCCACATGTCACAAAAATGTTTTCATGTGCGGGACCACCAGGTTAGTCAGTGGTAAAAATAAACACGCTCGCTCATAGGAGTGTGTGTGTGCGTGAGTGCGTGAGTGCGTGTGTGCGTGAGTGCGTGAGTGCGTGAGTGTGCGCACCACCTACACGTGTCCCACTATTGGTGCTACTATTATTGCAGAATTGTTGAAAGGTCTGTTATTTTACTTTTGATGGGTAGCTTATCGATAAACTGAACAGGGTAATACGTCTGGCTCTGTTCTTTGAATAGGCGGACTGCTTGACTGTTTTATAATAAGTCAATTGAAAAACATGTTCTAGCAAAAAATATGCTCTCATGTTTTTCACAGTAGCAGTGAGAAGAGAATGAGAGAAGCCCTCTAGTTCAGAGCTACCTGCAGGTTCAAGATATTTATTTTACATTCATATTTGAAAATGTATACAGTTTAGGGTATTTTTATTCATGAAAAAAGGTTTGGTAACGTTTGATGTGTGGCTTATATCAGTGAATGGAACAGTGTTGTGCTGCTGCTCGGTGGAGGGAGTGTGGTGCTAGTTAGCAGGAGTCTGGAGAGAGAGAGACGGGTCTAGCACCCAATGAAGAAGCTCAACACAAGTCCCCAGAATGAAGACAATTAAAGGACAAGTCTGGTATTTTGAACATTGAGCTACTTTCTGGTTTGTCTAGGATGAAATAAAGTGAAATGTTGACTATTGGTCCTGTCTCTGGTATTGGGCTCATTTAGATAATTTTTTACTGTCGTGTTTTATTTGGCATTGTGTAAATCCCAATGAAACAGAAACCGTCTGGAACCGGTTTCCATTTACAAAATGCTAAATAAAACAGAACATAAACTGTATTTCACAACCTAGGCTGCATTTCTTGAACGTCTTCAAATACTGAATTAAGGGCCCACTAACACTTATATATACGCATCCATAAAATAGCACGCCATGGGACCTTTAAGACATTGTGAGATAGTACATTTGCGTAATGCAGTAGTGAGACCTCTATCAGGGGGAAATGAGGTGTACATGCATGGGGAGCCTGGCAGTTACAAATGCCTGCCCTAACCTTTGTCAATGGTCGTGGCCATTGGGCCCACTATCGAATTTATAATTAACTTGTGGGAAAATGTGGGCATTTTTCTATTAAAAGAGACATCTTGTCAATTACTGAGCTGGTGCAGATAGTCAGTGAACTTCCTGTTGGAAGAGAGGTCAATAGCCATGTGTAATGAGTAATTGACTCAAGGAAGAGATCAGCTCAGGCACACTCTGTGGTTTTGATCAAGTAGCAAACTGTGATTTATTCCCATATCCATTTCTCGCTCATTTTCCAATGTGTTATGGAAAATCAGGCATGATTTGAGTTGGGGCCAATCCATCACAGGAAAGGAGTTAAGTAAATGGAGTTTAAATGGAGGGATGACGACAAGAACATGGCTTTTTGAATATGAACAATGTGACATACAGAGTCTAACGATCTGCTGGAATGAACACTGTCCTTTAACAATGGGCTAATGTTCGTATCAATGATCACAGTGCATATGAGCTAACAAGCAACATGAGTCGTATAATGAGGCGCTATAAATCATCCACAATAGGTGAGAATAATAGAATAATATATAATAGGGTACACCGGCATGCAGGGACGCTAAGAAAAAAGCGATGTTTTTTTAACAAAGGTAATTGTAAAACAATGCAAATCATTTTAAGAATAAATGTACTATATTATGTTAATTAAAGCCTAGATTGCAGACATAATTCATTCAGCTTTTCGGGTAATACAAATATTTTTGACCTGAAAGATATCCATTAAGCCACGATAAAGCCAACGACTATGTCAGGTAGGCCAAATAAAACCGCATTAGTTAGTAGTGAGGATCCTGTGGTGCCACAGAAAATGGAAACACATTTTCTTCTCAGGGCCTCAAGTCTTATCAAAATGATAATGGCCTCTGGTAGCAGCTGGAGATCTTATCGTCCAGCCCGATGTCTGCCTGGTCAGAGAACGGCAACAGGGAGGAGGGTCCCGGGCGCCCTTCAACAGAGTGGCTCCCAATACGGCAGGATAACACGTCATGAATGAATACATCGAGTTCTAAACACAGGGGGTTCATCTTCAGGAGAACTGCTAGGAACCAGTGGACTCCTTATGGGGGTTCATCTTCAGGAGAACTGCTAGGAACCAGTGGACTCCTTATGGGGGTTCATCTTCAGGAGAACTGCTAGGAACCAGTGGACTCCTTATGGAGCCGCTCGGACCCGGACTGAAGAGGCTTCTGCAGCACGCAGCACAGCTGGCCAGCCCGGCGTTAAGCCCCTTGGTTCCATACCAACAGATACTCTAGAGCCTCCAGTGTGGTCCTCCTCAGATACTCTAGAGCCTCGGTTCTCCAGATCCTTTCTTCACCAGGGGCGGGTGACAGGAGGTGGTGTACTGATGGAGACGTTACCGCGGGCCAGGGGGATGACGGGGACGTCATTCCAGCAATCCCTGTGCTTACCCCACAATTTATACCCCCCGTGTGGTGGATAAAACATGCGTGATGTAGTGCCTCTTCTCCTTTGTCCCAGGGAACCACACCTCGTCCTCACATTTACATGAGAGTGCCGGGCCTTGAATTTATGACAGAATTTATAAGCTGGAACATGCTCTGGATTCTGCGTTTAGTTTCGTGAGGTTAATATCCAGGAGAGTAGAACATGAAATATGAAGGGGGCGATGGTTGAACAAGTAAAATAATTCATAAGCGGGCATATAGAAATAAATAATGTAAGGGGTGGTGAGATTGTTTTTTTGGAGACTCGTTGCCGTTCAGAGGCTAGTCCTGCTGATTGAATATTAATAGAGAAAACGATGACTAACACCAGGGAAATACAGTCCATAGCACCGCTTTTCATTAGGGTTTCTGGTTAGTCTTTGTAATACATTTGTTTGTTCTGCGTGCCAGTGTAATAGAAAGAACTAACACACACACTTTGAATAAGTTCACTTGTCATAATCAGAACCAGATTCCAGTCTTAATCCTCCTTTGTAGCAAGGGCAAAAAAAAACTTTCTCAAGTCCATGTGATCCAGTCCAATTGAATCCTTATGCAGGATATCAGTTTGATAAAACATATTAAATTTGATAGAGTACCATGGGGCTTCAGGCTGATTAGCGTGCGTGTTCAGAGAGGCTTCAGACGGCTGGAGATCTCAAGAGCCCCAAAAAGAGAAATGGATTGAGGTCACATCACTTCCTGCTGCCGTCGTCTGAGAGACAGGGAAGAACGACGACGACGGACATACAACCAAATATCTCACAGAGACGGGGAGTAATTAAATTAATTTCCATGGGAGACAGTCCAAGATTTCCATGAGGAGGAGCAATATGCAGACTTCACACAGGGTTGGAGCCGTTCCAATGTGAGATGTGTAAGCATATTTTCTTAATCTAGAATACTGTTTAACATGGATGCTTTAGGTGTGTGTGATGTGCCTGCACTGTGGTGAAAGCAACATGTATAATTCTCTGTGAAGAGTAAAGGCTAAGACTAAACGCTTCTGACAGATCCCAGCAGGTAAAAGTTTGGAAAGCTCTGGGGGAACGTGGAGTTTGCCGAAGTCGATAACACATTTCAAAAGGTTAAGAAAACACTCATTGCAAACCAGAATGTTTGTCCCATAAAGCAAGGGCAAGATCTTAGAAAACTCTTTTCATGATTCATTATCGTTGGGATCCAAACCTGTTATGTATCTCGCCTCAAAACGTGCTTTTTGGCACGATTTTTATTTAATTGAATTAGAGCGTTTAAATATGGCCATGTTTCATTATTGAGTTATGTTGTGTCCTGCAGTGATTTGTAGGGTCTGTGATTTCTAAAGTTGTTGATACATGAGATACATGAGACCTTAGGGAGAATAGTTCCGAAGAGAAGAGAGGTATATTCACTTCCCAATGGATCCACCAGTCACTGAGTTCAGCTGCTTTTCTCAACTGCTACGCAGAGTTAAGATATGGCTCCAGTGGAGCTGCTGGATGAAGGTGATGAAGGTGAGGAGGGACAGAAGACGGACGGTGGAGGGACTGTTGTGTGGCAGGAGAGAGGACGGAGGGCAGACCACACTTCGAGCCAGGGCCACACTTACCTTATCTCACTCATGCCGGCACATCAAACTCAATACAAGCTAGGGCTGCAGGATTAATATGATTAAAATCCCGGTTCATAACTGTGGTCACATTTCTAAATTCCAACGATTGGGCTGCATTTCCAGGGTGAGGGTTCACCTCCATCAAAACAAGCTCCTGCTTTCTCCCTCAACCAATGTTGATGCAGAGTCACGCCCTGAGAGGCAGAGCCACAGAACACCAGAGGAAATAAACCGAGAGACAGTCTGACGCTGAGAGAGGAAAGTTGTGGAAGGAAGGTTGTGTAAATAATAAAACCAAATGAATCCAGAAGAAAGCCTGCTGACGATGGTGAATGTGAACTCTACTGGAGAAGGCTCTCCACTGGTCCTGGAGAAGGCTCTCCACTGGTACTGGAGAAGGCTCTCCACTGGTACTGGAGAAGGCTCTCGTTCTGTGGATGAGAAGGCTCTCCACTGGTCCTGGAGAAGGCTCTCATTCTGGTACTGGAGAAGGCTCTCATTCTGGTACTGGAGAAGGCTCTCATTCTGGTACTGGAGAAGGCTCTCATTCTGGTACTGGAGAAGGCTCTCATTCTGGTACTGGAGAAGGCTCTCATTCTGGTACTGGAGAAGGCTCTCATTCTGGTACTGGAGAAGGCTCTCATTCTGGTACTGGAGAAGGCTCTCCACTGGTACTGGAGAAGGCTCTCGTTCTGTGGATGAGAAGGCTCTCATTCTGGTACTGGAGAAGGCTCTCATTCTGGTACTGGAGAAGGCTCTCATTCTGGTACTGGAGAAGGCTCTCATTCTGGTACTGGAGAAGGCTCTCCACTGGTCCTGGAGAAGGCTCTCGTTCTGTGGATGTTGGAAGTGTCGGGGAGTCAGACGGTGAAAGTCGATGTCACATTTCCAGCAGTGTTTGCCGTAGTAACATCGCCCCGGGGTAAATGTCATTTTACATTCAGAGTGATTGTTTGTTGGGATTTCTTCCTACGTCATTAAAATAATTTCAAATCATTGAACTGAATGGAACCAGACACACAAGAGGACGTTTCCCATTTGCGAAAAATGAATAAATTAACATTTATTTTATTGTACATTTTTGACACCTCCAGCCTGCGAGTGAATGTGTTTAACCGAACACCCGGTGGTCATGGTGTTGCAGGCCATGCAGGCGGTAACTGCTCATTATCATTTCTCCCACACAGTCTTCCTATTGCATCCATACCGTAGTCCATACCGTAGTCCATACCGTAAAGTATCTACCATCTGCCACACGTATTGATTATTCAACTTGATTTCAATCCGAGCTACGATTCATTGTTTACTTGCCCTGCGGTACGGGGATATACAGTAGTGTTCTACGGTTTCATTTTGGATACCAACTTTCTCCAAAAGAGAAAGCCTATTAGTTATCGAACGGGCAAACGACCTCAAACAGGAATGTTTCCAACACATGAACGTATTAAAGCACACCCACTTATAACACCCCCTCACATATCAAACTGCTCTCTGCTACACTATTTTACCCTTGGATTAAAAAGTCCACTCCAGTATAATTGAATCCTCTTCCGTTTGATATTTTGGTGGAGCGTGGGCTCTGGTGTATTACTCCATTCGCCTTTTTCACCTGCGCCATTAATATTGGAAAATGCTGCAGAAGGGAACGCCTCGGCCTTCATGGTACAGCTCATAACCTAACGTCCATTTCTCACTCAAGCCTCGACATATTGACAGACATGTGTTCTGTGGTTTACATTTGAAGAAGAGTACCCCTTTCATCATCTAATGCACAGAAAACACACAGAGAAGTACCTGTTCAAAGGTAAGAGAAGAGACTGATTCAGGAGTGGTCCTTCCTGCTGTCAGATGTGGTCTATATCCAGAACCATCATATCGTTTCCTTCTGGATCAAGTAAATAAAAATACGGTCAGGGTTACGGTTAGGGTAAGGGTTAGGGTTTGGGTTTAGGGTTACAGTTAGGGTTAGGATTCGGGTTTAGGGTTAGTGTTAGGATTAGAGTTAGGGTTAGAGTTAGGATTAGGGTTAGGGTTAGGGTTTAGGGTTAGAGTAATGTCGGAGAAACACTCCCATTCTAAATGCATTGGTTTACATTTCGTTCTGTGTAGCACGAAAAAGGTCAGACTATCGTGCTCTGGGACACGATTCATAGATGAATAACGTTTGTGCGCATGAGCACGATATGGCGTGAGACCAGGCTGGATATTCAGAGCTTGAATCCAATTGTTCCGCTATAATCAGTGCCCATTGGTCCGTGCGTGTGTAGTTTGGTCGTTGCTCGTTGTCGTGTTGCAGACACTGGACAGCATTGACCTGTATGTTGTTAATGCGCTCTGCTTCCTGTGTTTCTCTGTTGTGATGAAGGGGAATTGCACCAACATCATTTGATATACATTCCTGAACAAACCCTATTTTTTCCTTAGACATTTGAATGTCTGGTCTGTGGACGAGGCCTCGGCGGTTAGCCCTGTCTGTTTTATAACCTAGCTTAAATCACCTGGGCAGGCCTGGCCCTGGCCGCTCCCAGGTTCCACCCATCACAGATACAATCAATACAAACGTGTTTTACTTTGAAATAAACCCGCCCTTCCTTGCCAGCAGAGACGAGGAGTTCAGCGTGGACACGTTTTTTTTGAGCCCTCAAATGGATTTGACAGGAAAAGTGAGTGAGTGGAAAAATGAAATTTCAAAGTCAATCAAAAGAATATCGTAGAGAGTAGAGGGGTGACAGGGAATATATTACTGCGTAGCGTCTGATTGTCCACTTGACTTTTTCATCAAGAGGTATGTTTTTTTCTTTTTCTTTTCTCAAACCACAGATCATTTGTAATGTCAGTCATCGGCTTCACTCAACAGCAAATGTCACGCCGATCCATCTGACCTGGAACGTCTTAGTGTGGACCTTCAAATGGCATCACGTGACCTGACCGCAGCCCACGATGAAATATAATACGTATAATAAGTTATGCTACAATAGGCATGAAGGGAAAACCTCAACAGTAAGAGCAGGCAGGGAGAAACCATCGACCAATCGGAACCATCGACCAATCGGACGCTGATTCTGTTCTGAGAACGGGCCAACGCAGTGGGCAGCCCTCCTAACGACGTCTAATCTGTAGTGAGACCTGAAGCTAATCCCTCCGTTGTTCTTGTTGATGATACAGTATTGATTGTTCTCAGCCCCACTCGGAGCACCTGGGATTAAACGCGTCTGCTAAGTAAATAAGCCTAAATAAATGTAAACCTGAGCGACTAAAGGGGACAAATAATGAGAAAAAGAACACCTGTGTGGGATCACTTCTCCAACAGAAGTTGACGACAGCAGATAGCGTCTGACGGCAGAAATGACCTTCAAACCGACGCCTTGATTCATCAGAGCGGCGTCATAAAACACGACGGATCCCAGCGCCACGCGAGGGAAGACGCCTCATAGACGCTTTATGTCGACTCTTTCTGTTTTTGCTACTTTGCCGTTTCACTGGATGCTCTGCAGCGATACGGTGTTGTCCTAAACGACCCTAAATGACACGGTGGG
>OMLJ01114473.1:0-10370 GCA_900302595.1 Gadiculus argenteus
GGGGGCTACGGGAGCCAGTACATGGACCCCCGGGCGGGGAAGGGCTTCATGATCGCCATGGCGGCCATCACCTTCATCGCGGTGCTCATCATCTTCGTGCTGGTGGTGTCCCGCCAGGCCTCGTCCCGCTCGCCCAAGTTCTTCCTGGCGGCCATCATCGTCTCGGCCATCCTGGCGTTCCTGATGCTGATCGCCACCATCGTGTACCTGGTGGCCGTCAACCCCACGGCACAGAGCTCGGGCTCGGCCGTCTACAGCCAGGTCCAGCAGCTGTGTGCCCAGTACCAGAACCAAAACCAGGCCCAGGGGATCTTCATCAACCAGTACCTCTACTCGTACTGCGTGGTGGAGCCCCAGGAGGTAGGCTGCCCCGCCCGGGGAACTTCATCCCTATTGTCCTACATTTAAACACAACCAGGCACTTGCTTTTGATTATTTTCAGCTATCTCCTTCGATGATATTTAGTGTGATGTATGCGTTTTATCTGTCCCAGGACTCCCTTTAACTGGTCTGCAACCTATTTCTTTGTTAGATTAGCTGGTTGAGCTCATTCTCACTGATTTTATTTTTTACTTTTCCCACTTTGCTGACTATCGCAGGGCAGCAAAAAAAGTAAAAACACCAGCATGTTGAGCTGGTGTTCCTTGTTTGTACACTAGCCATGAGGCTGTGAGGTTAGGCACTTCCCCACCAGACTGACCCTGAAGATGAATGTGTGTCTCCATGTCTCCTCCAGGCCATAGCCATTGTCCTGGGGTTCCTGATCTTCGTGGGCCTCATCATCCTGATGGTGTTCGCCATAAAGACCCGCGGCTCACTCCGGCGCCGGGGCAGAGACCGCGTGCTGTGGGAGGAGGTGAAGAGCCTCAAGGACGGCTTCCCCAACAGCATCGGTGAATGGGTGAGTTCAACCTCACCCATTGAGTAGAACCTCACCCATTCACCCAATGTAGTATGCTGGTCGGAATGCAAACCAATCACATTGACCTTTTCATGTTTTGCATTAGACTACCACAGACCCTAGATTTATGTACCACTTTTTTTTTTTATTAAATGTTTTTGAATGGGGAAATCGAATGGAAACAAATTGATGCAAACTATAGTTTAATAAAGTAGGGTTCAAAGGAGGAAGCTTTTATTTTGAAGAGGGCTGAAGCTGTGAATGGGGAATAATGCACACACCAGAGACAACTACAGGTGGGTGGATGATGCAGACCCCCACCCAGCCACCCAGTAGACATTCTGGAAATGTTAGTTGGCCCTAACATTTCCAGAATGTCTAAGGGTTTTAAGTTGGATGTTTGTAAAACTAGCTTTGGGACATGTAATTTGGGACTTGTAATAAACAAGTCAGCTTTGTTTTTTTAAGGGAAAAGCTTCCTGTGTCATCACAGTTTCGGTAGCATTCTGGTATGTGGTTAGAAAGTGGGGAAACCGGTTGGTCCTGGAACATTGAACATTGTTGACAATGCAGACCTGACTGGTTCATATTCCAAAAATAAACTACAGTTTAAGGAAGTCGTAAAGTAAGACTTAAAAAAAGTAAAGTAAGATTTCAAAAACATGGTTGATTCAATGTATTTATTAGTCAATCAAATGGCTAAATGGCAACTACAATCGTTTTTTTGTTGTGATCTTTTTGTCGTTGACAGTGCTGTTTATAAAACAAAAGTATTCCTTTCTTTCTGGAAATGTTCCTTTACTTTCAACATTTGGCATGAGGTATTACATTTAATTACAATTTTCATCTGCTCAAGATGATGTTAATGGTGGGTGTGGTGGTTGTAATCCATATGCTATGTTGGCCTGGATACTGGATACTCTGGGTCTGAAACCCACCCAGTCCCACGCAGTGCGCTCCATTCACCCAGTGTAGGGGGCAGTTTGGCCAGAGCAGGCTGGACTGGGAAGATGGGCGCCCTTCTCCCTTGATGAGTGGGTTCTTTGTCATTGCTCTAAACGTATTGAAGAGGGGTTGAGTTTCAAGGATCCTGGTGTTTGTTTATGTGTGTCTTGGCAGGTCGGCTCCCATCTGCCATTAAAAACAGCCCTGTTTTCAGTTTGAGTATTGCGGCTACCTGCAGAATGCCAAACCAAATGCCATGCAATGGCTTCTTCCCAACCACTGTGAGCTTAAACACTCCACCACAGAGAGCTGTGCTTAATGCCATAGGCAGGAATAACCCTAAACGGTTAGCTGCTGTAAATCAGTGTAAGGGATCAGCAGTGAACTCAAGAGCTTTGGTGCATCTTTGGTGTCAAATTACAGTTCTGAAGAAACCTTCAGACAAAGTCAAAGTCTACTTTATTGTAAATTACAACAAAATTCTGTTTGTCTCTGACCCATTGCATTAAGTTGTGGTGGGAATTTGAGCCATGTCAATCGTTCCTGTCTAACTGTTAGAGAATAAAGAGTCATCCGAACCTATAAACAATTAGGCTCATTTATTTAAGTAATAAACAGTAATAAACGTAGCCGGAGAGGCTATCGGAGACCCTCTGTGTCGTCTCCGGCTGCATAACATTTTTTTGTCTGACACTGCGTCGAGGGGCTACGGAGACGGCAAGGGCTGTGATTGGTCCTCTTAACAAAATAATTTCCGCAATCACTTTCCCCGGTTTGACTTCGCACCTTATTTACTTCATACATTAAGCACATTAAGGACTAATAAAACACCAAATAAGATTTGAAAGGCTTTGGAAGTTTATTTCCAACACTATTTACATGGTTAGTAGTCAACATATAAGATTGATCGGGCGATGACCTGCAGCGCGCTGCAGCTAGGGTTACCAGATTGGGTGGGAAATATGGCCCAATCTGGCAACCCTGTCGGTGAATTGCATTGCGTCTCCGCCATCCCGACGCAGAAGTATGAAGGCTCGAGGGGTCTGAGACGGAGTCGGAGAAGTATAAACTACTAGAGTCCCTGTAAAAGTCCTGAGGGGCGGATCCTCTCTCCAAACCGCACCCACAAAACCTCCCACTCACAAAACCTCATAGCGGGAAAAGTATGCGTGGTCGGTACGCGGCTAAAGGGGTTCGTGACCGTTTCCCTATCAGTTGGAACAATTGCTTCTCGACCCTACCCAGGGGGTCAGGAAACGGCTTCTAACACCTCCTCTGAAGGTGTCACGAGAACACAAGCACATTCTAACTATTCAGAGACACAGTATTTCACAGTAGGCTATGTGAAAACTGATTATTCCCATTACAAAGTATAAAGAATAAAATGTAAATTTGGTCAAGGAAATGAAATAGATAAGTAATATTTACAATAAATTAATTCTAAACAGTGCAAAATGGTCTGGAATAGTTAACTGCTGCAGACTTTACGTGGTTGTAGCTTGAATGCCATCAGTTTCACTTTGTTTTCATGAAGGCTTGGTTCGAAGTGGATAAACTTGAATAATGAAGGCATGTACTGAGAAAATTCCAGAATTGTGCAGTGCTGGTGACGAATGCATTTAGACTTTCTTTTTTGATGATGAACACAATATGAGGAACAGAACCAATTAAACCATTGAAGCCATTGTTCCTTGAACTATTAGTTGTATAATCAAGCAAGTTGTATGGCCTACTTTTGAATGGTAATTTAAGTTAATGAGTTCTTAACTTATCATTTGCAATGATCTTGGTGTCTAGGTGAACAATGTGTCTGGGGACCCAGAGGTCTTGCTGAACGACCCTAATGACGCGGTTGGGGGCCCCAGGACCTACCTGGACAGTCCTGACTACAACAAGCCCATATACCTACCTGGGTAAGGTTTCAGTAAATACAGGCGCTGGTCTTACCTGTTTCCCTGTTCAACCAGACCGCCCTGACCTCGCTCATAAGGGAACTCTGAGCTTACTGTGAGGCCTGGACTACAGAATGTGCACGGTTCTGAGACTACTTGATCGACAACCATGATTGAGTTTATAGGTTGGACTAAAAAAGACTAATGTTCACGTTAAGAATTAATTGAAAATTAATCTAACTGATCAATTTGAGATTTGCAGATTAGAGACTGCATACATATTTAATCTATATTTTGATTTCTAACCCTTTCATTCAACCTTTATCTATTTAATTATTTAATTTTTAGACTGTAATATTCATACCCTAATCTGTTGGAATAATTAAAGTAAAAATATAATATTCTTAAAGGACAATTCCAGTATTTTGAACATTGAGCCCCCTTTCTGGTTTATCTAGGATGATAAACCAGAAAGGGGGAGTGGTTGACGCCGAAACTATGTGAGTATTGGTCCTGTCTCTGGTATTTGGCTCAAATAAAACACGACAGAAACTGTATTCCGCTCCAATACTTGATTTGGAACATCAGCGAACACCACTAACCATTCGGTGAGTTGCACATTTCTGAAAAAAAACGTTTAGGGTTGTTTTAAGGACAGGTTTGTGAATGCCCGTAGCCAGTCAATCTGAAGCAGGCAGGGGCGATTTGAAGTGAGCCGAGACAGGACCAATAGTCAACATTTTGGTGTCAACCACTCTATTTCATCCTAGACAACCCAGAAAGGGCTCAATGTGTTTAAATACTTTTTTAAAGACTCCCTCAATGTACAGATGATGTTGTGGCTAACGTGTGTGCTGTGTCTGCGGCCTGTTCAGAGACTCGGACATGACCAGCTCCCTGGGCGGCCTGAAGAAGGAATCTGAGGCAGACTCCGGCCATGAACTGGATGAGGAGGACTTCGACATGTACGTTTTTAGGTTTCTGCCAGTGCAATATTGACACACTGAAAACCAAACACGCATCCTTGTCTTTGTGCCATTATTTTATTTGGTGCCACTCCCAAAATGCACATAGCTGAATGACTTGCATCTGTGTACCTCACATGTCGCAACGTGCTGAAGGACAACCCCTTCCAAGAAAGGTAGTGGCCAGAAAAACACGTATTGGTGATGTTGATCAGACTGAACTGCTAGTGTGAAAGGTCTTGAAAAATGTGTTAAACCTTGAAAAGAAGAACAGTGAAACCAGTGTATGGTTGGTCCTCCAAATGATTTGCTGACACGAACTGTCTGAATTGTTTTTTTTGTACAATATCACCAAACTGCTATCCTCCAATATCAGCTCTGTATAAATGTGACGCATAGGAAACAGAGAATAATGTTTTCTGGTAACCTTTACTAGAGGTAGTCAAAATAGAGTTTGTTTTCAGGCCAAACATGGATCTCACTTCACTCGTTTCACAAGCACACAACATTGTATTTCATAATGAGATGATCACTCCTGTTGCACCCAATGGTATTGATTGCTTCTCATACAATGACAATTGAATTATCATTTAAACCAAATATGTTACCATGCAAACCAACAGAAATTGGGACGTATGCCATCTGCTGGTCAAAAATATCTAACCAAATAAATAACCATGATTCCTGCTAATGATATCCACGTTTGAAATAATATCTAATTTCTAACATTGTCAATGACTTTGTCAACTTTAAACTATTTTGCAAATGGTTAAAAAGTATGTGGTTGACGTAATTTTTATTGCGAGTGCAAACATGACCCCTTTACTAAGCTGGACAAAGTTACATGTTATGGGGTTAACCTACGTCAAATGTTCAGCGCATCTTATTCATTTAATTAAGTCATCACATTTTACCCTCATACATTTTAGTCTAGGCGAGAAAATCCCATTTTGAACAAAGAAGATTGAAAAAGAAAGAATTGTAATCATTGTTGGTCTGTTACTTTCTCTTCAGGGACTTTCCTCCAATCATGGATGAGCAGGAGCGCTTGGACTACAAACGGCAGTTTGACAAGGACCATCAGGAATACAAGAGCATACAGGCTGAACTAGACCACCTGAACGCTGGTCTGGCTGACCTGGACGGGGAGCTGGACCAACACAAAGAAGGAAGCCCCCAGTTCCTGGTAAGACCTTAGCCCATCGTCTTGGTTTGATGTGGATCTGTAGAAGAAAACAAATCCAGGGTAGTGTGAAGTTAGTGTTCTGATATATTTGTATGCTTTTTTTTTATACACTCATGCACCTTATAAACATTCAAAGTATACCTCCAAAAATCGTTTTTTTTCCAGATTAATTGTGATTTTCAAAATAGTATTAGCTGTTAGTTATTAGTATTAAGTTGAGAGCAGACTTTACAACTGATATTCATATTTAATGTATTAACATGTTACAGTACTAGGCTAGAGATAGAGAATAACATTAACATTAGTATATTGGAATACAATACAATGGAATACAATGCAATACTTTTATACACACGCACGCAATATTTTCTGTGTATTGCAATGACAAGTAGTATGAATTAGATATGCTTGCTGGAATGACACGCAGAATACCCAACAAATACTTGCATTTTTGATCAATGATATACAGTATATGAATTGCTGATATGCATCTTTCTTTGCAATACCATAGATACAGCAGCATATTCAATGGGGAATTTCCTAAAACCCTTATCAGTGAACATTAATAGACATAGTACACTCAAATTAACATTATACATAATTCAACCAATAATGGTACATTTAACTTGTAAAGACGTGCCTCATGGATGGATGCATGCAGTAGATGGTTTTAGAAGGGTTCTGAATCTAAATTCTCAATGCAAATCAAATGTATCCGTGTCGTACTGTTCTGATCTGATTTGAGGCTTTGTGTTTTAACCCAGGATGCCATGGATGAATTCAACAGGCTGAAGAATGTAAAAAAGGCAAGGACATTTACCACAGCAATACACTATACTAAGGACGGGCGATATGGCCTAAAATCCATATTGCGATATACATTGCAGCCTCTTGCAATAACGATATACAGTACCAGTCAAAAGTTTGGACACACCTTCTCATTCAATCAAATGAGAAGGTACTGACTGGTACTGGTACTGTATATCGTTATAGTAACTCAGACTAGCAGCACATTGTAACAATGTATATCACTCTGGATATCCATGATTGTTTACTTTCACCAGCGTGTTCCCCCCTTTTTTAAATGTAACGCTTTACCCCGCCCCAGACCTTTTTTATCCAATGATTTAACTATCTTTGCACACTATGTACACACATGTGGGTTTGTTGACAAATGATGGGACTGTTGGCGAACAATGTGAAAAGGAACCGCACCAAACCAAAAAATAAACATCAACATGCCTTATCACGATAGGCGATAGAATTAAAATCTCCATCGTAGTCCATTTTTTATCGTGTATATCGTTATATCGCGCATCACTAGACTATACTACACATGCATTATCCCATCCATCTGTTTTGTCTTCCAAACAAATACACTTCTATTTAGTGTTTCAGTGGCACTCATTTAGATTGATTTATTCATGTTATTTTTGTTATTTCTCTCTCTTTAGTCTGCAGATTACCAAATCAAAAAGCAGAGGTGCAAATATCTCAAGTCTAAACTGTCGCACATCAAGCGGAGGGTCAGCCAGTACGACCGCCGGCCGTGATCCCTGACTGCTCCACCACCCAGCTTCAAAGGAAAACCCCTCTTCCCATTATTTTAGATTTGATGTTTTTACTTGCCTTATGGTCTAAAATGTTAACATGAGGATGGATTTTATTCTTCATAGTTTCAGCTATGTTTTTTTTTCTAAATGCTTTTATTTAAAATGCGTTTCTTGTATTAATTTGTAATGACTAACTCACCAGTTCAGTGGCTTGCATTTGTATAAAATGGGTAATAAACAGAAGGAATTAATTTTCTTGATGCACACACTTGCATAGTTTTCCTTTTGTTTTGCTGATTCAGATAGCGATATACATTTTATTTTTTTCAAACAGGAGTCTATTTACATGGTATTTTTCAGACCATGATCAATCAGGGTTTTGAATAAATCAGCTATTTGTTACATGTATTTTTTACATGAAGACATTCCCTTCCATGAAAGCCAAGTAGGTTTGTCTTTGGTTGACTGTCTTATTCAAGTGTTTTTATATAAATCATTTAAATGTAGTATAGTCTGAAGTATACTATTAGCCTATTGCAATTTATGTAGCAGCATGACCAAAATCAAATGGCAGATATATATACAATAAATGTTTATTTAGTTATTTTGTTCTCTCAATGTGTTTTTATTTGAAATGTGTGTGTGTTTGCGAGTGTGAAACTCAAGTTACAAATGGTAAAAGCAGAAGGGATAGCTTAAAGATCCCATGTTATGCTTTTTTTTTAGGGTTAATCATTGCATTTTGGGGTAGGCTACTAGAATAGGGTTACATGCCTGTATGTTTAAATACCCCTTAATCTCACACTGGGAAAAGTCGAAAAAGCATGATATCACCCCTTAAATCTATTTTTTACAGTGTGGTTCATAGATTGCTGAATTAAAAAAAGATCACATAAACGTTCACTAGAGGGCGCACTTGTAACAAGGTAGTTCTTAAAAAAGGATCACAAAACGTTCAATAGAGGGCGCACTTGTAACAAGGTAGTTCTTAAAAAAGGATCACAAAACGTTCAATAGAGGGCGCACTTGTAACAAGGTAGTTCCACAACCCCCGAAGAAGAGCATTGAAGGAAGTACACCAGAGAGTCCTGTGTCCACCGAGGGGTGAGTTTACTGTCAAAGGGCTGTTTAATAGACCTGGTTTAGGTCTGGCTACATTGTTTAATAGACCTGGTTTAGGTCTGGCTACATTGTTTAATAGATCTAGTTTAGGTCTGGAGAGTCTAAACCACCCTTGGGATGTATTTTAATTTAGTTTGCAAGGAAGAGTGAAGCAAGGCTCATTAGGCTATATGCTAGTGATGAGCATTGCACGGTTTGATTGTATTGAAGGCTGTTTAATGCAAGACACAAAATATTGTTATGATTATTTGACCCAATGTGAGGGCTATCGTTTAAATTACGCATGCAAGGGATAAGGGGTCAACCCTGAATAAACTTGGATTGTCAGATGTTCAAACCATTTCCCAAATATGAACCTTTTCTGGTATAGATTAAGATTACCATACATCAGTGTATTTACCTTGAGAGGCTTCTGTAAGGGGTTCATTATTCTAGTTTAAGTTCAACACCTTTGCCACCACGTCAGATGCACTAATCTTTAAAATAACAACTTGTAAACTTGTAAAGTAGTGAAGCTTAAACTTTGAGTTAGATCTTCCCTCTAGTAAAGCTTTGTTGCTGGTCTAGATTCATACTCTTATTCATACTCTTATTCAACTGTCAGGAGAGATCATGGATGAAGAACCAGAAAGAGCCAAGCGTTGGGAAGGAGGCTATGAGAGGACATGGTACGACAGTCAGACATCACCTCACATAGAAACATACAGCTTCTGTTCCTTTGGAGTGCAAGTATTTGTTTTTTGACCTGTAGGGAAGTGCTGAAAGAGGATGAATTTGGGTCACTCAAAGCTACTGTGGAGGAAATATTGTTTCAATCCAAAAGAAAAAGGTATGCAAGCACAATCATTTGCCATATTCTAGTACAACAGATTTCTGTATTGCCTCAAGAGATTTGAGGAAACTAAAAAATGCATTTTTGTTTTTGAACCCACCTAGAGCGTTGGAGAGCCATGGACAAGTGCGACTTGGGATGGTAAGTATTATTTATGCTGTGTTTGAACCATATGGGGTTTACCCTCGTTAATAACTTGTGTGGGAATAAATTAGCAACTGGGATTTGATTTTAGAGGATTTTAAGTAGGGGGTTAAACACAGGTTGTGAAAGAACAGCCACGATTCTCTACATTACACCATCCTGGCTCGAAAACCTTTTGATTTTCTTTGTCTTAGATGCGGCATCTTTATGTTGTGATCGACTCTTCGAGAACAATGGAGGACATGGACCTACGGCCGACTCGCCTCAAGGCCACTCTGAAGGTAGCTAAGGTTAAGGTTAAGGCCACTCTGAAGGTAGCTAAGGTTAAGGTTAAGGCCACTCTGAAGGTAGCTAAGGTTAAGGCCACTCTGAAGGTAGCTAAGGTTAAGGTTAAGGCCACTCTGAAGGTAGCTAAGGTTAAGGCCACTCTGAAGGTAGCTAAGGTTAAGGTTAAGGCCACTCTGAAGGTAGCTAAGGTTAAGGTTAAGGCCACTCTGAAGGTAGCTAAGGTTAAGGTTAAGGCCACTCTGAAGGTAGCTAAGGTTAAGGTTAAGGCCACTCTGAAGGTAGCTAAGGTTAAGGCCACTCTGAAGGTAGCTAAGGTTAAGGTTAAGGCCACTCTGAAGGTAGCTAAGGTTAAGGCCACTCTGAAGGTAGCTAAGGTTAAGGCCACTCTGAAGGTAGCTAAGGTTAAGGTTAAGGCCACTCTGAAGGTAGCTAAGGTTAAGGCCACTCTGGAGGTAGCTAAGGTTAAGGCCACTCTGAAGGTGGTTAAGGTTAAGGTTAGGCCACTCTGACGGTAGCTAAGGGTAAGGTTAAGGTTAGGCCAC
>OMLJ01114477.1:0-10160 GCA_900302595.1 Gadiculus argenteus
CTTCTCATTTTGTTGTAGAGCATTGTTCATTGCTGTAACATGGTGCTGTTTCTCTGGGCTGAACCTCGGATGTGATTTTGTTGTTGCTGCAGCGTGAACTATTGATGGCTATAGGCCCTAGGCCTCATGAACTATTGATAGGCCTAATGCATTTGTTAGCCCCCCCACCCAATATCACCACCAGCCGCCCCAGCCATAACCGTATGCTAACTTCCATGTTAAGGTCAGGATGTTCCCCGTATCGTCATGCTGGATGTTGTTAGCCTTTCTGGGGAGAGGGGAGAGACGTCTCACACCTTTTAATGGGAATTCATTATTTGTTCAGGTTTATTCATTTCGTCTTGTACCCTGTAAGCTCACCGTTGGAGCATGTTTAACAATGTACTATTTCTGCTCTACTGCACTACGCGGTGTGTGTGTGTGTGTGTGTGTGTGTGTGTGTGTGTGTGTGTGTGTGTGTACTATAATATTAATGAAATAGTTTTTTACAACTGCATATAGTTCGTGTAACGCTTCTGCTACTTTTGCTACATCAAATCTGTCTCGTTTTCCAGATGCTTTTGATTGACCGATAATCCTGCTGAAGGTATCAATCATTTTCATTAGGAGACTGAGCTGATTGGTAATGACATGAATGATGGATAAACCAGCTAAAGATGTCAATCATTTAATCTATTAGAGGAGACTGAGCCGGTTGGTTGCTGCTGTTGAGTTTGTCTGCTGCGAGTGCGGGATGGGCTTCTTGGACACGCGTACGTAACGCCGCGGTGTGTATTCATGTGTGGAGCTCCATCTGGGCAGTGGTGTATTTTGATGGAGAAAAGTGTTTATGTCCACTTCTGAGAGAGGGTTAGGCTTCTTGCACACATATAGTTTAATGCCTCAGTGTGTTGTGTAGCCTCCCCAGACATATAAGAGAAGCAGGGTCCATGGATGCTTTCAAATCTATGTTAAAGTTATTTCTATTCTCAAAGCACTATGGAAATAACCTGCTGTCCTCCTTCACTATTTAAGTAAATTCTTGCTGTAACTTGTTGTTTTCCTCTCACTATTTCAGTCAACTCTGTTTTGTCCGTATCACTCTGCTTTATCAATTGTTTTTGTCTGTATCACTCTGTACGTATCACTCTGCTTTATCAATGTATTTTTGTTATTATCCAGAAATGTTATGTGACCATTTCGATGGCTTTATCAATGTATTGATGTCTTTTCCCAGAAGTGCTCTGAGACCATTCGATGGTGAGACTGCACTTTAAACAATAAATTTAAATTTAAATTAATATACAACATCAGCCTTAATACACACCTACACAATAACTAACTCAAAAATGGGTTGTCACCATATTTTAATACGTCCCCCTCCTTCCTATAACTCTCAGCCCAAAACTCTTTGAAACAATTTATTAAACATCAGAGTGGTCAAACCCGAGTTAAAACAAGGTCTTCACTTCCATTTTAACAATATAAACACTCAAATAATGAGAATGGTTGAATTCATGAAGCACTAAATTGCAGTTATGTGGTTAGTCTTTGGAAGGGTGTGGTTCCTTCACTCTTAAAGTATTTAGGTTAACAGTCTGTCACCTTTGCCCCTTTTCCCAATTAACCCAATATTTTGGCCTATAAATGTAATGTTTTATGGTTTTATTGTTACGATTCATCTCCTATTTTGTTGGCTAAGTTTGAAGCTTAAAACTCTGTATATAAGGACTTTCTGAAACGTGAGATCACCATTGAGCTCAATAGCACGTCATCCACTGGAACTCAGACAGTGCACAGTGCAGACTACAGGCCTACAGAAGGAGGAGAGTCACATTTGGGTTTAGTTGTATCTAGATTGTGTTGACTTCTTCTCTAAAGAAGGAAGAAACTACAAACTCTCCAAGCAAATGTCAAAACATAACACAAATGCGTACGCTTGCAATTGAGGTGAAAGTTTGCGATTGAAAGTAGGCCAAGGACAGACGACAGCTGTTATGGGCGGTCGGCCTGTTTCAAAGTCCGGGCCTCTTTCAGCCCCGTTCCGATCCTGATGCCGTATTAAAAGCTTTGTGACATAAGAGCATTAAACATGTCAAGGACCTTTACTTTTTAATTCTTAAGTACATTTAACACCGAGTACTTACATGTGTTTTCGGCAACACAAATGTCCTTGTGGTCATTTCAGTTTTACTTTGAGTATTTTGCGTGTCAGACTACTGCTCCCACCACGGGCTGACACGCACATGCAGACACGTACATGCAGACACGCACATGCAGACACGCACAAACGTTCACACGTACACAAGAGACGCGGCAGCACGACCACAGCCCCGTCAATCACCCTCGGTGGAATCTGTGTCTCGTCTAGACACTGGTGGAATTTCATGGCGCTGGTGGAAAGTGGGTCATGCCTGTGTGCAGCCTGTTAAGGAGGAGGAGGTGGTGGACGGTGCAGGCAGAGCGGCCGTCTAACCGAGTCTGCCAGGGCTGCAGCCGCGTGACGTCTGCAGACACCGTGATGAACACATGGCCGTCTCAGGGACGGGCAAATGATTGGTGGATGGGGAGGTGAAGGGAGCCAGAGGGAAATAACGAGCGAGAGAGAGAGAGAGAGAGAGAGAGAGAGAGAGAGAGAGACACTGACACTAACCCTAACCCTAGCTCTGACACTAACCCTAACCCTAACCCTAGCTCTGACACTAACCCTACCTCTGACACTAACCCTAACCCTAGCTCTGACACTAACCCTAACCCTAGCTCTGACACTAACCCTAACCCTAGCTCTGACACTAACCCTAACCCTAGCTCTGACACTAACACTAACCCTAGCTCTGACACTAACCCTAACCCTAACCCTAGCTCTGACACTAACCCTAACCCTAGCTCTGACACTAACCCTAACCCTAGCTCTGACACTAACTCTAACCCTAGCTCTGATACTAACCCTAACCCTAGCTCTGCTGACGCTAGTATCAACGGCCACAGCGCTGATGCTAACTGACGCCGTGCTTGAGCTGTGTGTTTGTGTGTGTGTGTGTGTGTGTACATGTGTGTGTACATGTGTGTGTACATGGTGGTTGGTGTGTGTGTGTGGGTGTGTCTGTGTCTGCGAGTGTGTACTTAGAAGTGTGTATGTGTGCGGCTAGATCATCACTGTGTGTACGTCAAGTAAAGGTCATAACAGTGCTGTCTGCTGTCTGTTGGGGAGAAAAGAAATACAGACAGACAAATGGACAGGAATGCATAAGACTATAAAAAAAACCACTGGGGTGATTACTTTACTTTACTTAAAAAAATTAAAGAATCTAGAACGTAAGTGTTAAATACAAATTATTTAAAATGAATGCATACATACCTAAAATAAACAAGCACATAAATAAAGTGTTTGTCAAGGGCGTGTTCCAGTTATTCAACTCATGTTCTGACTTAAATAAAAGAGAACACAGGAGGATTTTAAACAAGAAAAAAACACATTTGAAATCGTCCATTGAATAACGTCTCGTCTCTGTTCCCCTGCTCACTCCGGCTGTCTGATGCCGAGCTCCGGGAGTGCTGTGGCTGTTCCAGGAAACGCCGGGGCAGCTGGGAAATGAGAGATCCTGCAGAGATAGCTGGCGCCACGGAACCCCCGAGGAACTCTCTCCTCCGTCTCTGTGCTCCAGAGACTCCACGCCGGAGCAGACAGACTCGCTAGCGTAGTGGAGCAGAAATAGTGCAGTGTTGAACACGCTCCAACGGTGAGCTCACCGGGCGTAAGACATGAATAAACCTGAACCAAGAATTCATTCTCATTAAGAGGCGTGAGAAGCCCCGCCCCTTAGAAAGGCGAGCAAGATCCAGCATGAAGATACAGGGGAACATCCTGCCCTTAGGCTGACATGGAAGTTAGCATACAGTAATGTGATAAAATTAATACTCATTATGGCACATTGTTCAATGTGCCATAATTATGCAATAATTGTTGCTCAATTTGGAAGCCCCCTTTAGGTTACTCAAGGACATTACAGGGGAGGTTGAAGAACAGGTACCAGACACAGACAACGATTCTAAAAGACAGGATATGTTCCGTGTCTCTGTCCATGCAAACAATAACCACAGCGGTGATTGCCACTCAGTGCATTAGCACTCTGACCCCCCTAAAGACACTATTAAGTCACCAAGGTCTATGTGCTTTGATCCAAAACCACTCACAGTAAATTCAGATTCACATCGTTGAGGAATTTGTGAGGGTACTTCCTTTTGCCTGGAAGGCGACTAAACACATCGGCCAATCATATCCTCATCCAAGTCTTATAAATGTATACAAAAAACAACACAGAACTTACTTAAAGGGGTACTTCACCGATTTGCATTAAGCTTTGTATAAATAGAAACCCAGTAGTATTTTTGAATGATCGTGCATCCCTCCCACATTTTTCCATGAGAAGAGAAAGCTCTGCATTTCTTTGATGCAAAATGACAAATTTTGGTTCGCAAAATTACAGGGTTTTCATCATTTGCAAACCCAATTTCAGAATGCAGAGCTTTCCCCTCTCAGGGAAAAATGAGGGAGGGATGCACGATCATTCAAAAATACTACTGGGTTTCTATTTATAAAAAGCTTAATGCAAATCGGTGAAGTACCCCTTTAAGAAATTGGTTAAATGATCGATTGACCACACTAAACAGAGGCCAGGTACCACCAGAAACAATAAAGCTGATCAATTTGGCTGTGAGGTGTCTCAGCAGACAGGTGATGACTACAAACTGTCTATCTATCCAAGACATCTCATTCCTATATATAATGGAACAAGGTCTAATGAAGACAGCACCAGTGGGGTGGCACTGCTGCAGTTCAAGACATCAAGGTGACGCCTGCCTGACAACCTCCTCTCAAACAAGAGGAAGAAAGATGGTACTTACCTACCTTCAACGTATATCACCTTCAGAAACCTGGTAACTGGCTCGGTGATCGACTCCAGTGCCTTAAAGGGACACTGTGTAATGTTTTATGTCATTTATTACCTCAAGTCAATGTCTTCATTCATAAATAAGTCCTCATTGGTGTAAAATGATCTCTGCCAACAATCACTCACTTCTCCTCCTGATCAGAATCTCTTCTCTGTATCTACATAGAACGGGTAAGCTCTACGGAGGCAGCCATGTTCTTCAGTCTATCGACTGCCCAGAGGGACAAAAAGCACCACGTGGCATACGGGACATGTTGTTGTCATAGCTTCTTGAATCTTGACACATACCACCTGCCGTAGTTTCAACAGGTTGCAACGCACATTTGAAGCAGTCTAGAGAGCAGTCTTCGTTTGAATGCAAAATAACATTTAACCACTAGATGGGTGAATAAATGACACAGTGTAGCAATGGACTGTCACTCAACAATGTTAACTGAACCAGACCTCATTAATGATATGATTCCACTAAGAGGAAGTGGCCATAACAGCAGACGTCCAACTGATGTTCAACTGTCGCTTTGGATAAAAGCATCTGCTAAATGCCCTAAATGTAAATGTAAATGTAAATGTAACTGTTTACTTGAAAGACAACAGTCAGGCTGAAGTAGGCCAGCTCCTGAGAACACACAACATCCTCTCAAACTTGACAAAAATGAACTCAAACAAGACAAGTCATGGAGGCTTTCCCAGCACACGACTATGCAAATGACCTCAAGTAAACAGCATCTATGACCTTTTTGGCTTCATCATTCCAGTCACTTACTTGTACCACACAGTCACACAGTACCATACCTTAGTAACAGAAGATGGCTGACCTTTTGGCAGATAGCATCTCAGCACCTTTTCACAAACCTTGGCTTGGATGACAGATCCGGTGTCTGTACTCTGCACACAACAGGTGGCCTTGGCCACAGTAACCGATGGACTGTTATTTACTTGTATGAGTGTGAGAAATGTTCACATTAGATCAAGATTAGGATACAGATGAAGTTATATAAATGCTCTCAGGCATTTCCTTGCCATCAGGGGCTCAATTCAACAAATTTGTTTTGCTTGGGAAACCATTTCACCAGTGACTGCATCAAACATTTGCAACACTTCTGTTGTGAAGTTCCTCTTAGATCAGGGAACCAAGAGGGTCTATCATCCCTGTGCCTCTCACATTAGCCACGTACCGACCAGGCGTACTTTTCCCGCTATGAGGTTTTGTGGGTGCGGTTTGGAGAGAGGATCCGTCCAGGATCCGCCCCTCAGGACTCTTACAGGGGCTCTTACAGGGGCTCAGAAAGTCCTCCAGCAGAGGTGGTACTTTTCTGAGCCGCTCGTAGCTCATCGACGCTCCGGCGGTAAGCCTCTCGGACTTCCCTGTGGTGCGTACGCCACGACAAGGAGGAGCTAATGCATGGGCGGAGCCTAAAATAAAAAGCCTGGGACTGAAAAAGTCCCGGTGGGTACTTGTACTGGTGGTGGTGGAACCGGTCTGCGTTGAACTGCTGCTGGAACTCCCTAAAGGAACGCTGTCCGCTGTCCGCTGCCAGCGAATGGCTTTCCTTAGTGCTTTTTTTTTTATTGGCGATTAAAAAACGGAATGGATGGGTCGGTTCAAGTGTGGAGCAACACCTAAACGAACCCCATTTATATTCATTAATGCAAATGTTGAACAGACCTCAGGAGCATAAACAATGGTCATTTTTTTAAACCCAGCGCCTCGTCCAACCGACAATTTGCTCTCCCCAAAAAAACACAAAAGCCACTGGAGCGGTACGGGTTCAGGTCTTTAATAATACACCGAACCCAAACCACCGGCTGGAGATTCCTAACTCAGCTTTGTGCCGGTGGTGCCGAATAAAACAAAATAACACAACCTTGTGTAACCTATTCATGAACAACCGGTCAGAAAGAAGCATTGTGCTCAAACGTTAGCACGCCCGAAACACACGCCAGAGCGGAGAGAGAGAGAGAGCTGAGAGGAGACGGGGCAGATGTGTGTGTAGTGTGTGTGTGTGTGTGTGTGTGTGTGTGTGCGTGTGCGTGTGCGTGTGCGTGTGCGCGCGTGTGTGCGTGTGTTAGCAGGCTGCAGAGATAAGGAACTTTGGGGACTTCCCAAGGCCTTAACCTACTTAGGTCCGAGCATGACGAGACTCGAAGGAAGGAGGAGCAGGACGAGGATGAGGAGGAGGAAGAGGAAGAAGAGGAGATCATAGGAAAGGAAACAGCCTTGGATGGCTGGTTATTAGTCAGCGTCTCTCCGCGGCTGCACGCCGGGCCTCGTCCGGGGCCGATTAACGACACGGATTCCGTCTGTCTTCTTTACGAGTCTGTGTTTTGCCGTAATGGCAGATGGCCGTTGGAACTGCGTCAGAGTCAAATAAATGAAACTCTTCTCGTTAGGAGGAGACGGCAGAATGCGCCTCGTTTAATATCCCACAAGGTCGAACGACGAAGAGCGCGGTGCGGACGGGAGATCATATCTCGGGCGCTCGTAAAGGCTCCGTTCACTCTGCCATCTATGGAGGAGTGGAACAACGGTGTAATATATCTATTTTTTATATTGAAATATGCTTTTACAGCCCGTGACATGTCCCACGGAGGAAAAGAAACCCGCAACTTGTCCTTGTTTAAAAGTACGGTGTTGGATTATTTGGACTGCAGTGTCTTGTTGTGGAGTTTGTCGTGGGACAAAATGTGTTCCAGACACTTTTCATCGTTGCACCGTGAGCCAAGACCCAGAGAGAGTTCATATTAGGCGCGTACCCACCAGGGGTACTTTTCCCAATAGGAACCTTTGTGGGTGTGGTTTGGAGAGAGTGCGTTTGAGACGAGTGGGAGCGAACGAAGCACTGGATGTACAGCTGCGTACATCCAGTGCTGCCCAAAGACAAATCACAAGGTGTCGCTAAGCTCGTATTCTTCACTGATCACTACACAGGTGTTGAAGAATTTGTATCTTGCATTTGAATGAGGACTGCTTTGGGAGTACACGAGATTAGACATTAATATCAAGGAGACAGCATATTCGAACCACAACTTTTACGTCAACTAATCTTGTGGAAATGTGCCGATGCATGTGTAAAGGGGCTGTGGTTATCGGTAGGTTTAAGTGCGTTTGTTTGTGTAGTTTGTTAGGAAAGCCGCAGCCATCTGTCAGCTGTTAGTGACATGCTCTGTGAGAATATTAATTTGAGTTCACCGCGCCTATCTCTGTATGAGCCAGTTTAGATTATAGACCGCCCTCTGGCCTTTTTCTGACCAATTAGAGCATCTCTTCCCTGATTGGTTTATGGAATCCATCTGATTTGTCAATCAACCGCGTGAGAATTGAACCCTTCTCAGTGGGGGAGAAACTAAGGTTGGGAGCAGAGAGGGGAGGGGAAGTGATTATTGTTCAATCATTAATTAAGTCTTTTCTTATTTTCTGCTCAATCTCTCTTCAAAACTCTTCAAATCTTACAGAAAGAATCCTTCTAAAGAAACGGTGACACAAGATCATTAACCTAACAAGTGAAAACAAAATAGAGCATTCATCGTAAAACAATACAGAATCTATACTTGTATATCAGGTCCCACACCGTGCGTCCACACATCGCGACGTGGCTTGGATGTCGTCTTGTGTTTGTGTGCAGGGGTATCAGATGCACTATGGGCAGCACATACTGGCTGCTTTTACCTCTGCTGTGTGGACAGAAATACAGTAGAAGGCTTTCTGATGAGCTTCGATGGAGGGTGAGAGGACTCTGTCTACTTTGTGTATTCACACGCACAGAGAGCACGGAATGGGCAATCAAGGATGCTTTAATTGTCATTCAACATGTACATGATAAACGAAATGCAGTACTCAGGTCTCAGTGTGCTATCTATACCCTAGAATTTAAAAAGCTATGTGAATATCAGTAAAACATACTAAAATACAAAAACACACACATAAAAAAATAAAAATACAAATCGATTTTGAGATTAATTAAAGGTTAGGTCAGGGTGGACATTCTGGACTAAGTACAGGTATTCTACGGTGTGTACTTTGATCTACTGAATTCCTCACAGCATACCAGACTGAAATGATAAAAAAAAAATAATAATCTTATTTGGATCGTATGAGCTTTTCTGTGTCGATAGCTACATTCCTGCTTCAATTTGGTAATTAACATTTTTGATACCTATAATGTTGTTTTAATCACTTCAATTAAACAAATCAATTAGGAAATTATAGATATCAACAGATGTGCTTTATTCAATCAGATTAACCAGTTAGGCAATTTCAGATGGCAATGTTCTCAGGGCAAAGGTTTAGTTAACAGTATCGCAGATAAGTACAGCAAAAAAATATCAATTATCTCATGAGAGAATAAATTGACCCCATTAAACCATCATGATCAGGAAGTACAGGAATATAGTCGGTGGTTCCTTTATCAGTTACAGAAGCAGATATCCGTTTGAGACACCGTTATTTTGCATGTTCGCGTCGAACCACATCCAGGCCTCTCTCTGGTCGTATTTCTGCATGGGTGGCAGCAGGTATGCTCCGCACCGATCAGCGTCTGCTCAGATCGGCTGCGTCCATAGGAATTGAGGTCAGAAGACGACCATCCATCCTGCTGACATATCTACTGCATGGGCTAGACATCAGCCATAGCTCAGGGACTGGGAAAACTAGACAGGAAATAGGAATACGATGTACACATATAGGAATAACATATAGGAAAAGCCTGGGACTGAAAAAGTCCTGGAATATTTACTTTTAGTAGTCGATTTTGAAGGAATGACTTGTACTTTTACATGTAGAAAAATAAAACACTTCAATTCAATTCGTATTAATATAACAACACAATCACGTAATAAGAATCGTCAGTAATATTATTATAATGCCAGATATCAAATGATATCACAGACATGTTTTGTACCGGGGGAAGGTTTTCTGTCTCTGTGTCTATTCTTGTAGTTTTCATTAAACTGCCCCTACTTATATTTCAAAGGTAATGCTCGTACGTACGGGCCGAGGGCCGAGGGTTGAGGGCCGAGGGCTGGCGCAGGTGGAAGGACGTCTCTGTTTACCTGTTTACCCACTGGTTGTCTGATATTTTTATTTGTTTGTTTGATTAAACAAACACAACCCACTCTCTCTGCAGAGCAGGTGTGTGTGTGTGTGTGTGTGTGTGTGTGTGTGTGGTAACCAAGTGTGTGTGTGTGTGTGTGTGTGTGTGTGTGTGTGTGTGTGTGTGTGTGCTGACGTTC
>OMLJ01114489.1:0-11681 GCA_900302595.1 Gadiculus argenteus
TAACACACACAGACACACACACAGGAACACACACACACAGGAACACACACACACAGCCACACACACACACACACACACACACACACACACACACACACACGCACAAAATCACACACACACACGCACACATGCACGTGCCCCCGCACACGCACTCATGTGTGTGTGCAGCCTGGTTGTTAAGTAGATGCTGTTTAACCAGCAGTCAGATGGTCAGAGTGTGTCAGTGTGTGTATAATAGAATAATGTTCCACTGCTGGTCGTTTCCTCAGCTCTGCTTTATGATTCTGTGGAGCGTTCAGATGTTTCAGTGTGAGCTCCATCACACCGCTCCTCTCTGGCCTCTGTTGAACCCACTGCACCCCGACACCGGCAGGTGGAGCGTTCTCACACTCAGAGTGTTTCAATGGTGGTGATCGAAAAGAAAAAAGCTGATCAGAGCCACGCCGAGAGAGGAACGGTGACAATCACTCGCTGATGGCGACCCGTTGTTGACCCAACCTCCTGAAGAATACGTCTGCAGTCATGTAGAGTTGATTTATTCCATGCGAGTGTCTGTTCCCCAGCTGGGTCAGGCTGCAGGCCTCAGACAGGAGGGGGCTGGACCTCGGTGTTCACACTGAGCCACGCCCACTAGGCTTGGTCGGTATGACGGTATTACGGTATACCAGGGTATTTAGAAATACAGACGGTATGATTTTCAATACCGTCAAAAATACAGATGCATTTCTTTCTATCAGTGTTGCGTCACACAATAAAACGGAGCGGCGCAAATTGATTGATTGATAGGAATGCGGGTCGCGTGAACTGAAAGTGACCGAAACCGAAACCTAAGTGACGGCTCTCGCTAGCTCTCGCGGGCCATATTTCCCGCCCAATCTGGCAACCCTAGCGGCAACGCGCTACAGATGGGGTTGCCAGATTGGGCGGGAAATATGGCCCAATCTGGCAACCCTGGTGGTGAATTGCGTCGCGTCTCCGACATCCCGACGCAGAAGTATGAGGGCTCGAGGGGTCAGATTACGCAAGACGGAGTCGGAGAAGTATAAACTAGGCTTTAGTGATAGTCATACCGTCATATACCGTATACCGCGGTGTGATGTCAGAAAGGTATGACGGTATGAAAAAAATGATACCGCCCAAGCCTAATATACATAACCAATATACATTTGGACAGTTGTACACACAACACGTGTGGGCTGTGGTTATCTGGGGTTATTCAATGTAAATGAGACAGCCCAGAACATTGTTAACTAACCCTATCCAACCCTCGTCTACTCTTACCCATCCTGTGATACCTTCCTACGTGTTTAACTAAGTCAAGCCCTTCAACATTAGGATTCTACTTGCAGAGATTTCTCTCAGGCTTGCTTCAGAAGGCTCTGTTTGCTGTCATCTAAAAAAACAACAACAGAGACATCTTGACAATATTGATTCTAGGACAACCTGACAAGCCATGGGACACAGTTGACTTCCTAATGCATCACCATTAACTGGAGCAAATCCAAGTGTACATGAGCACACTGGGGATCTTTAATACTTAACAGAACATACGAGAAAAATGTTTATTTATAAGCCTTACATTGCTGCAGGCAACCCTGCTCTTAAAATATGTAACACGGCATGTTAAAATAAAAGTGAATTAACAAATGACGTGTGTTTTCTTGCTTAATAATTAAAATAGCTTTTTGAGGGAGGTCAAAAGTATTGATATATGGTTGCACTCTTCTCACACCAAAGATTTTTTCCTAATGTGTTTCTATAACTGCAGGTCTCATCAGATTTCCATGCCAAGTCCTGCATTTATAAATCAATAATTTATTACATGGCAATTTGTTCAATAGGAAGAAATTATCGTCAGATAAGCCTTTTTGTAAATTCATTGTAGATCCATAAGGTCTAAGAATGCATATAAAAAGCCACGCATACCTTTGTGTAAAACGCCAGCGTCTGTCGATGCTAGAGAATGGACATTGCATTTTAACAATCATTTTTCAGATCTTGTCACAGTCATGAGTTAAGTAGGTCATCCACTAACATATAACATTTCATGAGGAAAAACAAACGTATGTGAAAAAGCCTCACCATAAAGCCAACGCAGCGACAGGAAATCCATTTCTGTCGCATGCAATTACCAGTATGCTGATCCCGGGCAAAGACGGGCCTTCTAGTGGGTAGGTCCATGGCCATGGTGGAGCTGAGCTGGCACCCTCCTGTGTTACCGTGCGCACACACACACACACACACACACGCACACATACACACACACACACACACACACACACACACACACACACACACACACACATACACACACACACACACGTAAACACCCACATAAAAAAACACAAAGACACACACACACACACGTAAAAACCCACAAAGACACAAACACACACACACATACACACACACACACACACACACACACACAAACATGGAAGGCCAAAGAGGTCATAAAATGTGCATAAAAAGCATGTGAAATATCAAATTCACACGCACATATAAACACAAAAATGCACATGCACGCATACTTGCATACACACAAACACAGAAACATAGACACTCACAACTCATGCCACAGGCACACACATACAACGACACACACACACACACACACTGACACACACACCACACACACACACACACACACACACACACACACACACACACACACACACACACACACACACACACACACACACACACACACACACACACACACACACACACTCACACACACACACACACACACACACAGGTAAGTGATAATGATGCAAGTGTGCACAAACACATACACACACGGGGCACTCAGGCACACATGCACGCGGGCCGCACGCACACAAACACCCACACACATGCATTGAAAATTACCCATGTTGAGTGTTGGGCCTGTTGCCCACTGATTGCCCTTGCATTTGCAGGATTGTGAATGTTATGAACTGGATGACACTGGATGAGGCGGTACACAGTTAGTGACGCCTTTATCATCGCCCAGCCGTGGTTGTGCCGTCAGAGATAGACGACGAGGAATGGACAACAATCCCGGACTGCGTTTCACTATTCGTTCATCAGGCCCTCAGGGGAATCACCGCCACCATCATTAATATCCTTTTATTTGTAAAAACAAAGTGAACTTTTGTGAAATCTACCCTGTGATCGTCTGTACAGATGGAGCATGTCAACAACGATGGTCATGCCAGAGGTGTATTTCACCCACAATGCATTGCAGTAGTGCATTAGGTGCAAGAAAATATTCATGGTTGGGTGGTGTTAATGTACGTAAAAGATGCGTGCTTATCAACGAAGGAGAAGATTCATACATTCAGCAAGGTACTTTTTTATGCCATAAAACAATGTTACAATGTTACAACAATGCAACATGTCACCATATTTTTTTTTTATCTTCAACACATTTTTCCTAAGGTAAAACTTTTCTAGATCTTTGTATGAGTCTGCTGTTATTCCTGATGATTTGTAAAAAGCAGTATAATGCTAACCCTACAACTGGCACGAGATTCATGGTGGTTTATGCTGAAAGTGGAAAAGGGCAGGTGTATTCAACTGGCCTACGTGCTACGCGTGCTGTAACGTTACACCAAAGGCTGAGGGTAAGTAAATATGTGGAGTTACTAAATAAAACGCTGCCTCGTTCTAGAACTAATTTGCATGTGAGGCGGCGTGAGGTTTCTTCTGTTCTCTGCTAGCGTTGCCACTAATCAACCGCAAACGGACAGACTTCACACAGGCACATTTTTTTAATTTTGATTAGAGATATCTAAAATTGGAGATATCTTAAACTTTCATTCCACCTAGTCAAAATGTAATTAACAATTATCCCTCTAGGTTGAATGCATGAGGACGAGAGGGATAATTGTTTTACTGAAATACAACTAGTAGGGCAGTAAATACAACTGATTTATCTAAGAATGATCTTAAAAACCTGTCAGAAACGTCATCAAAACGCAAAGCAGCTGCCATTGTTTTTCTTTACAAAGCCCGCAATTTCACTACTAGTAGGCCCTACTAGTAGCTCAGCCAATCAGAATGCAGCGTTGGTGATAGCCCACTAGTTGTTTACTAATTAGATATCTTGAATTAGAGTTTTGTCTAGGCGAACAACGTTTCAGATATCTGTAATTGAGGACCAATTATAGGCCCACCTCCCACTTTAAGCGGGAGCGGAGCAGGTTGTTGTCGTTCAAATCATCATTCAAAATTCACTTGTGTTCATTGATTACATTAGCACCCGACATTAGCATGTCGGAGCAAGGACCTATAAAGAAAAGGATAGCGGCAGCCGACTGATCCTTTATTCTTCCTTTATTAAGGGAATAATCCACTTCCTGTTTGCTTGTGGCGAGGAGGGGAAATTACGTATTTCTAAAATAGAGCATCGTCATGCAGAATAATTTGTACTAGTCATACTTTGAGATATCTGTCGTTTCGACTAGTCACAATTACATTAGATATTTTTAATGAAAATTCCAACTATTCAAAATGTGATTACGACTAGTCAGAATTACGTTGTTGATATTTATTCTGTTTATGTTGTTTTTTTAATCTTAATTTAATTGTATTTTCATTTAACATCGATGCCAGGGGACTACAGATGAAAAATAGCCTTTTGGCTAATTCTGGCTTTTTAACCCATGTATGATCATGTGTTTTATTAATTTGCACTGTCCCCTTATTAAATAAACTGAATTGAATTTAACCTACAATGTAAATATCCGGATAGTCAAACTTAGGATAAATGACAATTCGGCTTGCCATACATCTGCAATTACCGCTTCATGCAATAGGTGTCTCCAAAGAGAACGAAACCTATCTTCTGCCAGTTGAACTTTGGCTAATCAATGCACCCAATGGCGGTTCTACATTGAATTACACCCTACAAAATTATAACTAATTTTATTTTATTTGTGTTTATATTTGTTTATATTGCTTTATTATAACAATTTAAGTGAAAGAGAAACTTATATTTATCAATTGCATGGCGCGTGCCGTCCATATGATATGGGAAGGTGGGACGGCAAAAGCATGCTCCTAAAAAAATAGTTCCTCAGTAAATCATTGCTCCAACTCCATTTTTAATAATGTGATAACTATCTATAGTTTATGTAGGCTTTCCGACTATTTTTGTCTGTTGACATCACATTTTGGATGATGATGAGCGGCGATTCTAGTTGAGTTTAACGTGGCATGCAATGTTGGGCCAGGGCAGCTCAGCGATCGCGTTCCTCCGTATGTTTATCGCATAACCCTGCAGGCTTCAATAAGGATTTCAATCCAACAGTGGATTTGATTGAAATCCAAGGATTTCAATCAAACAGTGGATCTCCCGTTCACCCCCGTTAATTTGGGAGACCCAGAGGTGAACACAGCTTCTGTGACGGCACCTTTTCGGCATGCAGGGGCGCCTGCAGCCACAGGGGGCGCCAATATGCCAATTTCCCCACACAGTGATATGATAGATAATAGAAAACCGTTTCGCCGCGCAGATTATTTTGTCTTTTTAAGTGCCACCCCCCGTTTGTCATGAACAAATGCCGCCCTGCTGGCAAAGCAGGGCTGGCGAAGCAGGCTGCTTCGGCTGCCTGCTTCGCCCGTGCCTAAAACCGCCACTGAATGCACCACATAATGTAGGCCTACCTACAATGTTACTCACAACTGCAAGTTATTGAATTACTTGGGTGAATTATCATAGGGTCATGTCGAGACCAGGATTTTCATGGTTTAATATCACTCAGGATCAACCAAAACCTCCTGAGTGAGTTTATTAAACCATTTGACCTTTGAAAAATATGTACAAACATCATCAATAGCATGATAAATCCGTTTTTATCTTGTAATAATATTAGTGTACATCCTCTATGTTTTAATAGCAAACGGTTTTAATAGCAAACGGTTTTCTGCAGGCTAGTACCATGTTGTCACTTTGTGGTCTGAGTGGGGGAAAAAAAGATGTCCACCTGTTAAATTGGGGGGAAATTTATCATGGTGAACTCTCTATCTCAGAGCCCCAATCACAGAAGGCGTCGCTCCTTCAGCCCTTACGAAACTCAATTAGGAACATTAAGCAGTCCCTGACAGAGAAGCCTTCCCTCCCAGACTCCCAACACAGTTTAAGACCTCCCTCGGCTCCGCTGTCCCAAAGACGTACTCCGACACAGAACAAAAAGTCTAGAAAGAAGATTCACTGTAAAGAATAAAAGACAGCTAGATATCACACACATCAGAACATTGCATGTGTTTCACCTCCCCAACTTCTGTCTGTTTATTTCCCAGTGTTGACTTTGTGGGAGCGAGGCGATGGCAATCCACCCGAGAGGAAAGTATCAGTGCTGTCCCCCATTTGTGGCTCAATCAGGCCAAAGGTAAACGTTGCCATGTGTAAGCATTGTCATGCCTGTGTGCTTTGTAGCCACAACAGGCTGCCTTTGTTTATGGCAAAACACACTGGCACACTCACGTAGCACCCTGGGCCGTGGCGGTGAACAAGATTTACCTGTAAACAGCACTGCCATCAGGAGGAGACCGGGTGGTCTCCACCAGGCAACCACGATAACCCGTCCAGCCAAACAAACAGACGACTATTTTAACCAACATTATGGAACATGATATATGTATCATAATGAAACCTTTAATAAAATAACATTGCTTGACCCCTTTGGCGGTCACATAATGAAGTGATTATGTGTTCGAAGGTCTCCACTCCACACTCAGATAAACATGATAAAATGGTTAAAAATACACCGGCATGTGAGCCTCCTTAATACGAATACTGTTAAGAGCACTAACTGATGAAATTGTCTTATCAACACTGTATTTTTCGAAGCTGAGTGAATCTCTGAAACCAAGGAAAAAAATACATCTTTAATGCAAATAGATGAATTGCTGATCCATTGCACACCTAAATATCTAATTTTGTCTTTGTAACGCCCCTGGCTAGGCCCATATACCGAACTAGTGTTTGTTAACCTTTACTCTAATGACACCTGCGTCATCTCCACATAGCAATTTTAAACCTGAATTAAAAATTCACCTGGAAGGCTCATCTGTCATTAAAAAGGCAATTCATTTGAGAAGCAACTACAGTGTAAAAAGTGTGATTGTCCAGGGGTTTAATCTGTTCAATAAATAACAGTATGCTATAGTAAAGATTGTCAGATACCATGTCTATGTGATACATTAAAGAAACAAAAGCTAAACTACTTTAAACAGCAAAGGATGGCAGTGTAAGAACACAGCAGAACTATGCTCAACTAGGCCCGACTTTTCTTGTTCTTGCTAGGTCAATAAGTTGGTAATGGTAAGGAAGATTACTTTTATGCATTGAGTCTTGCATCCAACGTAGAAAAATCTGAATGTTAATTTATTTAGATTTCATACTGACTCTTACCCTGACCTGTCTTTCTTCATCAATGTGTCTGTATGGAGGCAAAGCACTTTGCTCTACTCTACATCATGGCACTACACCTGGCACTAAAGAGAGGACAAATATTGAGCAAAACAGGTGATAACGAGTAAAAAAAACATATTCTTGTTTTACCAACTGTCCGCAATAAAAAAAAAAAATCTGATGGTATAAATAATATCAGCTTTGTTTTCGGTAAAGTGCCCCTGTAGCCATTATTCTTCAAAGAACATAGTGTTCCACAGTCAGCTGAATCGTTTTTTTATCTTTAGTAGCACTGATGATCATATGAACAAATAGCATGTTTATTCAATCCGAATAAAAAAAGAAAATATAGTTATTTTTCGGCCTCGTCTCGGGCACATCAGAGGCTACAGATCCGTCGCAGTCCTGCAGCACTTCTCCGGTACGTTTCGCTCTATGAACTCGGAGGTCTCCTCTAGGATCTGCCCCGGGATGTGGAAGTCAGCTGGCATGTTCTGCTCGGTCGCCGTGTCCGAAGGGCCGTCGCTCGCCGGCTCCCGCGGGCAGCCTCTGCCCCCCGAGTTGCAGGGCTCCAGATTGCAGCTCGTGCCCTGGAGAAACTGCAGGAAGTTCTCCTCGATGGAGGCCTCGCGGCTGGGCAGCTGCTCCGCCTCGCTCAGCCCCGCCCTCTTGAAGAGGCAGGCCAGGTGCCGCCCCAGCTCCTGCCGGATCTGTCGGTTCAGGCAGCCGTAGAAGAAAGGGTTGGAGGTGAAGCAGAAATAGCCCATCCACGTGACCACGCCCTCCAGCCGGGCCAGCGAGGCCGGCGAGCTCGACGCCAGGGCGGAGTACAAGTGGAAAGAGAAGTAGGGCAGCCAGCAGAAGAGGAACTGACCCCCCACCGCCACCAGGACCACGGCCGCCTTCCCTCCGCTGAAGGCCCTGTGCGGGGTGCTGCGGGCGCCGGCCCCGCCCAGGCTGGCGGCCAGGGTGGAGTGGCTGCTGACGGAGTCGGAGCGCTGGGGCCGCGCCGTGTCCATCCAGGTGGGCAGGGGCCCTTGCTGCATGGCCGCCACCCTCGCCACCTTGAACATGTTGCAGTAGACCACCAGGATGACCAGCATGGGACACAGGAAGTAGATGCAGGTGAAGAAGATCATGAAGAGCAGGCGCGTGGTCCCGCCTCCCGCCCAGTGCAGGGAACAATACCTATGGCCCGAGCCGAGGCCCGCCGGGGCCTCCGCCCTGCGGTCCCCCTGCAGCAGCCAGCCCAGCAGCGGCAGGGCCGACATGACGACGGCTTTGATCCAGATGCCCACCAGCACCATGGACACCACGCCCGCCGTCATCCTCACCGCGTGCCGCATGGGGTGCACGATGTAGTAGTAGCGCTCCACGTTGACGGCGGAGATGGTGAGGATGGCGGCGCTCACCAGACACACGCTCAGGCAGAGGTAGCTCCGACACAGCGCCTCATCCGCCAGCGCGTCGTCCGGCAGCATCCCCAGGGGCATCAGCACCAACGCGGCCAGCAGGTCCACCAGACACAGGTGGAACACAAAGGCAAACTTGCGCAGCTGCGGCGTCTTGGTGATGACGGCCATCACGGCCAGGTTCCCCACGACGGCCAGCACCACCATGAGGAGCATGGCGCACAGCGCCAGGGAGCGGCTGAGGCCCACCCCGGCCGAGGGACTCCGGCTGGGCAGGGTCCCGTTGGAGACGTTGGGGTAAAGGCGGTCGGGGCTCCATGAGGCGTTCCACAAAAGGCTGGTCGAGGCCGAGTGCTCCATGAGAGGGCAGGACGAGGAGGAGAGAGGCCGCTGACGTTCAGGGGCCCATCTCCCATCCTCCCCTGATGTGGGGTGTCTCGGAGGAAGTCAGGGAGTGCGCGTGTGTGTCATGGCAGTTGTAGCGTTTCACACCAGAGGCGGGGGGCTAATGTTGACGAGGCTGCTGAAACTCTGGTCTGGTGGTTTAACAAAGGAGTCAACTTCTCAATTCATCGGATTGGATTGGATGCAACGTATGCCGTATCACTCTAATCCCAGTGACGGCGTCCTCTTTGTATTGGAGAAGAGTAACCTGAAACAGAAGAAAGTAATGTTAGATTTGGTTTCGATAACTTTGATATTTGCTCATTCCCGTCAAAGTTGAAGAACATGCGGCAAATGCAGATTCGTTTGTCAATGGTCCTTCAGAGATCACTTGTGGAAATGTCACCGAAGTCCTCAAACCTAAAATCTGTAGGCATGCGTGTGACCCGCACACACCCTTTCATTTTCTCCTGTGTTATCTTTGGGTCCACTGCGAAACTTGGTTGAAATATATTAAAGTATGCTAGACCGACATCATGTGCGCCTTATTCACTGGCGTGCCTGGTCTTAATTTGCTGCATTTTTGACATCTGCATCTTCAGATGTGTGTTTTCAGGACAGCCAGTGCCCCTAGGGGGAAGCTAAAAGCACCATATGCCCCGCTGAACACTGGCTGCGAGCAAACCGAGCGGGGAAAAAACAGACAGGGATATTTCACCACGGAGAGAGCTTTTATGTATTTTAAACCAATACCAGGACTTAAACAATCATTCTCATTAACCATTAAACCATCCCAAATGTTCCCTATGAATCTTCCACCGGATTCCACTGATCGTTGTATACACAATAACCGAACCGTAGCGCAGAAAAAAAAAAAAACGAAAAACTTAAAAATAGTAACCTTCCTTCATGAGGGATTTTTGAGTCAGAAGAAAAAGCAGTGGCAGAGGTCCATTGTGTACGTTAGGTTACCCTCAGAGGCCGGCATGTAAAGAACGGCCTTTAGGGCTGAGGTCTGTGGGAGGACTTCTTGTGTTGTACATATGCTTTCCAAACTAACGTTACAACAACAACCCACGAGGAGGGCCCACACTTTGTTTACTGTCACAACCTCACCTGGACGCAACCCCACACACTGCCCCGGCCGCCGCAGCCAGCAGTACATTTCCACGCGCCACACACCTGCATTCGCAAGTTTTTCCATTTATCAAGGATGACAGCAGACGACAAGGATACACATGGCTGCAGTGAGTCTCGTTTTTTTTTCCCCCCTCGGCAAACGACGGGAGCACGTACGTGTCGGGACAGTCACCTTTAGCCCGACGGAGGACACCAGAGGAGGTGTCTCGTCAATGATGGAGGCACCGTTGTGGGTGAAAAGAACCCCTCTCCAGAGAAACCGGACCGCAGTCAGCGTTGACTAGTTTAGATACATTTTCAGGTTCAGGGGTTAGTCTGAGGTTGGTCTCAGGAGTCATGTCATCAGCACATAAAAATATATCTGGGAATAAGAGGTGGTTTGTTTTCATTCATCATATTATTTTTGTCGTAATAATGGTCATATTAACATCAATAACAACACTACAACTACTTATAATATGAATAATAGAAGAAATAATCATAATAACAATAATAATAACTCACGCCAAGCTGTCATTTAAGTCCACAGAAGAATCCTGTTGGCCACCGACGGGCACCATATGACTATCACTCCTATAATATGCACATGACTCTGTCTACTGGGAAAAGAGAATTAGCCTGTTGTTCAGATGTCTCTTTCATTGCAGTGCACCTTTTCCCCGGGCAGCCAATGAGGAGGTTGCACCGTGTGCTACCCCAAGTGTGTCCTGCAACAACGCCAGGCCGGGGGAACGGCCCATGCCCATAACAGAATCACCATTGTCATTAAGATGAGGCACAGCCTCTCACTGGAGTTGACTATTCCCCCTGTGCTACCGTATGCCGACGATATATAACCCTTTGCTTTTAGAGAGCGGCTGCCCACATTCCCGTCACACATTTAACACCCTGCTAACTTTTCACCGACCCATCAAACATGGCTAAGTGACATCTGCTCTGCTCCTGAATCCCTCTGACTCTGGCTCACCCCAGTAAGGTGTGTGAAGACAGGCCGATGATAAGAAGGACTTACCCTGTTGTGGTGGGGTGCTGCTGCTTTCTCCCCGGCCAGGGTTGACAGTCTGCTGGAGTGGCACTGTTATGCTCTCTCTCTCTCTCTCTCTCTCTCTCTCGCTCTCTCTCTCTCTCTCTCTCTCTCTCTCTCTCTCTTGCACTCTCCCTCTCTCTCTCTCTGTCTCTCTTGCTCTTCTTCTTCACTCTCTCTCTCCCACACACAGAGTCTCAGACACACCACGATACACACGTCACAGAGAGAGAGAGAGAGAGAGAGAGAGAGAGAGAGAGAGAGAGAGAGAGAGAGAGAGAGAGAGCTAAAGGGAGAGACGTTCCTGTGTCTTCTCCTC
>OMLJ01114498.1:0-11385 GCA_900302595.1 Gadiculus argenteus
AAAAGAATAATACTGTTTGGGGAGGGGTGCGAAGTCACAATATTTTTAATGTATAGATTTTAATGTTATGATAATAGTTGACTTTTTCCTATGTATTGTTGCCAAAATATCATCTACTATCATGCGTCGCCATGATAATTTTTTGTTTTTGTATAACAAGAATGATATCCTGATATTTGTCGAGTATTTCTGAGGAAATCTTTAGTGTTTTATGTGTTATGAAGAAATATTTGACCGTTTTTGTTACTTTTAATGTAATTTGGTTGAGCAGTATTTTGTTTGTCGTTCTGTTACATCAGACGTTACATTGGCGTTTCTATGACGACTCCCTAATGAAAATGTTTAACGTCTATTTATATAATTGCTTGATAGAGAGAAGACTGAAAGACTGAAAAAGCCTGTGCAGCATTTCATTGGATGATTAACAGTTGAAGTGTAATTTAACTAAATTTGTGAATAATATTCCAACTCATTACAATACATTACAATTTCCTTTATTGACAAACATTTTGAGAAGATCTAATAAAGATATTTTACATTGAAAATAATATTTTTTCAATAATTATTCATTTGTTTATTTTAAGCAATTACAATTTTTTCTTTGTAATGGATCACTGTGAAATAGTAAGGGATAACAAATCATTATCAGTAGTAGTAGAGATGATGGCAATAGGGATTTAAAATGACAATGTGAATTTACCAATGTTGAAGAGTAAGCAATCATGGACATGGCTGCTTAATACTGAAGAGGGAAATGGGGCATGTTCCGGATATATTTAGAAAACCCAACACACACACACACACACACACACACACACACACACACACACACACACACACACACACGTATGATTACTTAGAAGCCCAACACAGAGAGACGCAGAAACGTGAAATGATAAATGGAAAGCTTATGCCAAACAATTGCTTGTGCAAGCAGAAAAAAACGCTGCACATAAGTGTTTTAAATGTGCGTGACTTGGTGTTTTAATTGTGTGCATAGGGAAAAAAAAACATTTTGCTAGTGTTACAAATGGCTTATAGAAGCATCAGAATCGTCTATCCTGGTTTCACTCAAATCTGTTACCAGTATAATTAATCAAAAATGACTTTTAAATGCTCTGCTGAAGAGCCGTTATTATCAGCCACAAATGTCAACAATGGTATTCACCATTCAGCACTTTCACCCTTCAGAATGAATGTGCCAGTAAGGAATCTGCATCTAATCATGGTCCTTTATCATAAGACATTCCTTTCAGTGGATCTGTACTTCTATTGAGGTTATACTCTGGTCATTGAAATCTAATGTAAGGAGAAAATAATCACTTTTTGTGCTCATTCAAACACAAATATGGCTTCATCCGCCCCATAGGAGGCGCTGTGCCAATTGTTTTCTCAGTTAGCGTTTAATCGATGAGGTTGCAGTTTTGTACTCATCATCTTTGTACAATGGACCTAGAATCCTGGAAAGAGTTGTATATTATAAAAAGTCATAGTTGCCTCATGCTTTGTGATTATTTGGAGCCCAGTCTCACGCCATATCGTACTCATGCGCACAAATGTTATGAATCTATTGAATCGTGTCCCAGAGCACGATAGTCTGACTTTTTTCGTGCTACACAGAACGCAATGTAAAGCAATGCATTTTGAACGGGAGCGTTTCTCCGACGTAACTCTAACCCTAACCCTAAACCTAACCCTAATCCTAACCCTAACCCTAACCCTAACCCTAAACCCTAAACCCTAACCCTAACCCTAATCCTGACCCTAACCCTAAACCTAACCCTAACCCTAACCCTAACCTTAACCCTATTCAAAATGCATTGGTTTACATTTTGTTCTGTGTAGCACAAAAAAAGTCTGAAAGACGTGCTCTGGGACACGATACATAGATGAATAATGTTCGTGCGCATGAGCACGATATGGCGTGATACCAGGTTGTTATTTGGAGCGCGCATAGGCGCAATTTGCGTCGGTTCATGAGGCTCACGGAACCCCCTAGTGGCCGTAGCCAAAACTACACGGAGGGATTCAAACATTCTTCATTATAACACACAATATGCTGTCACTGCCTTGAAAGAAGGTTTTTTTGACACGATCAAACAACAGATAAATGTGTTTTGTTGAAAGACCGACAACACCAGCTGCTAGGAAACAAGGACAGAACTGCCAGTGCAGAGAATGAGTCAGCAGCCCCGGGGAGAATACCGCCATGATGCGCTAACGCTAACGCTGTCCGCGCGTCATAATTGCTTCCAGCCGCGCTGAAGGGCGACCTGCTGCCCCGGCTGGTATCCCTGTGAACCCCCAACCCTGCGGTTCACGGGATGTGGAGCCCCAAGGTATAAGCACTATTTGAGGAGTACTATTTGAGGAATTCACCCTTGATATTCCTCCACGTATGAATCAGTCGACCTTCCAGCTGATCCACTGCAACTGGTTCACTGTTACACTGCAAACAGAAGCAGTGGGAACCACGGAGATGTAGGAAAACTGAAACAGATATGTACATGTGCATTGACTACTTAAACCGTTCAAATGACTACTAATAAATACTTGGGATTGCCTTCATCTTTAACTAATTGCGCACTCCTTTTATTGCACTTTACTACTGAAGCCTGCAAACAGCAAAAGTCATGTTGTTACGGCATAACAATTGGAAACATTGGTGTATTTCAACCCGGTATCACGCCATATCGTGCTCATGCGCACCAACATTATTCATCTATGTATCGTGTCCCAGAGCAAGTATTTCTGACTTTTTTCGTGAACAAAATGTAAACCAATGCATTTTGAATAGGGTTAAGGTTAGGATTAAGGTTAGGGTTAGAGTTTAGGGTTAGGATTAGGGTTTAGGGTTAGGGGTAGGGTTAGAGTTAGGGTTATGGTTACGGTTAGGATTAGGGTTAGGGCTAGGGTTTGGGTTAGGGTTAGGGTTTAGGGTTAGGGGTAGGGTTAGGGTTTAGGGTTAGGGGTAGGGTTAGGGTTAGGGTTAGGGTTTAGGGTTAGGGGTAGGGTTAGGGTTAGAGTTACGTCGGAGAAACACTCCCGTTCAAAATGCATTGCTTTACACTGCGTTCTGTGCAGCACGAAAAAGGTGGAGAAACGCTCCCATTCATTTACATTTCGTTCTGTGTAGCACGAAAAAAGTCAGACTATCGTGCTCTGGGACACGATTCAATAGATTAATAACGTTGGTGATTTGCCTCCTAGACCAAGGGTAACTGAGCAAATGCAAAAAAGAGCCCGCTGCCTATTTGACTATTTAAACACCACATACCTAGTCACTTTTTCTTTTGTTCAATTAGAAAAACAATCAATCACCCAATGACCAATGAAGTCACCTCATTTACCAATCTCCCATTAAGACGTCCTCATTGGCAGTATTCTGCACTTCGATCTTTCCTGGATTACATTCTCAGCAACTGAGAATGTAACAAACATGTTGCCCTTTTTCTTTTTTAAAGATATAATTATGAACAGGTGGAATCCTGACTACGCAGGAATGTCCTGCTACACAGGTACAACATGTTAAGTGGCTATAAAGTCTGGGCTGCACGTGTACGGTCGAGCTATTTGGCCTCACCACAGAGATGAAGGACTCTTCAGCTGTGAGGTCCGTGAAGCTTACCTATTACCTACCTTGCAATAACTAATATAATATATATCATTTGAAATTTTGACATTTGAAATTTTAATATATATCATTTGAAAATTGTATTGTTATCTTTTTGAATCATGTGATATTATAGTATTCCAATTATATTTTTATTGAAGTTATCTTTCACCTCGCACAAGGGTCAACTAGACATGTTATGTAGTTCATGTTATTTTCTCACAGGCACTTCACTTAAACTTTGTCTTTTTCCGATTCCCAGAGAAGTGGTGGGGACTCCCGTCTATCCGAGGAAAGCTTTTCTAAAGGCAACCTTCAAGTGTCTCCTTCTGTTCAGTATGCTGACCATTCCAATCGGCTTCGTGTTGAACGAATACATGGGCCCATTCTCAGACACCCTATCGAGTTATCAGATGCACAAGAGGTTTATTGATAGACCTGCCAAGCTCCCAATGACCCCCCCGCCTCCTCGGGATGACCCACTGCGCCTCTCCACTCAGCACAACATGATTTATCCGAGGAACTACCACTTCATCCTGGACGACACAGAGCTGTGTAGGTCCGTCCACCCGTTCCTGGTTCTGATTGTTCCCGTGGCCCCCGGGAACTGGCAGGCCCGGGACGCCATCCGTAGGACGTGGGGCAACGAGACCCACGTCCACGGGGAGCTCGTCCAGACCATCTTCCTCCTGGGCGTACCCTTCAGTGGCAACGTGGAAGTCACGCAGCAGAACGTACGCACGGAGAACCGTCTGTACCACGACCTGATCCAGAGCGACTTCATAGACAGCTACCACAACCTGACCGTCAAGACCATGGTGATCATGGACTGGCTGGCCTCACGGTGCCCTAACGTGCCCTACGCCATGAAGATCGACTCAGACATGTTCCTGAACGTGGAGAACCTCGTGAGCATGTTAAAGATCAACGGCACCCCGACCTCGTTGTACGCGACCGGGAGGCTCAAGTCAGAGAGTCCCGTGATCCGCGACAAGGACAGCCAGTGGTACGTGTCCGAGGATACCTACGGCGAGCCGATGTTTCCGACCTACGCCGTGGGAATTGGCTACATCTTCTCCCTCGATATGCCCGGAAGGTTTGTGGAGATCTCTAAAAAGGTCCTGCCCTTTTATGTGGAAGACGCCTATATTGGTGTGTGCATGAAAACGTTAGGACTCGAATTCACCCCGCCCCCGGTGCGCAACCACTTCAGACTCTACATGTTTGAATTCAATCGTTGTCACTTGGCCACGTCCATCACCGCCATCCTCAAAACTCCAGAACAGCTGATCAACTACTGGACAAACTTAAAGGAGCCGGGCCCGGCCTGTTAGGACGTGAGCTCCTAGCGGGCCGGTTGGTGGATAGCATAAACAGACGTGCAACTTATTGACTTATAATAGGCTAACTTGCGGACAACAATAAATAATCGCTTAGTTAATGCTAACTATTATTATTTTTGATTAAACTGATGACTTTCCCGGATGTATTGGCTATTTTATATTTTACAAAGTATTTTTGGGTATCAAACATTATTTTATTTTGTAAATAATGTAAATAAATACTTTCATGTCAGGAGATGAGGGAGCTGCGGTTATCTGCAACATCTATCCTTAATCCTTAAGGGCTCCTTAAAGGGACACTGTGTAATGTTTTAATTCATTTATTACCTCAAATCAACGTCTTCATTCATAAATAAGTCCTCATTGGTGTAAAATTATCTCTGCCAACAATCTCACTGGTCCACAGCCCCCTCCTGGCCCCTCCCACTACCAGAACTCTACCACACCCCCCAGTACACTCTGTTATGTCCGTATCACTCTGCTTTATCAATGTATTGATGTTATTATCCAGAAGTGCTCTGAGACCATTTCCATGGCTGTAATAATGTATTGAGTATTGATGTTATTATCCAGAAATGTTATGAGACCATTTCAATGGTGAGACTGCACTTTAAACAATAAATTGATTGATTGATTGATTCATATTCAGTCGTTTTTAATGTAACAGTTTTGTTACCTTTTTAATGTAACAAAACGGTCAAGCCGACCCTCTCAAGATAGATGATATGAAGATGAACGAGCCACTGAGATCCAGAACAGAACAGAACAAAATGTATGCACTCTGCATCAGTCCCTATGCTGTTTTATTCGGGACTAAAGCCATGGAAGTTTTTTAATTAGCCCTGAATATATACTTAAAAAAAAAAAAATGTTTTTAGATCACATCCTCAAAGGTGATCTTATGTTGTTGCTTGCTTGAATTCTTGAATTGTGTATCCTTGTAGAATACACAATTATATAATTGTGTCTAACCATGGAACGCCTTAATTCAATTCAGTCTAGAAGAGCAGCTACCTGTAGGCTACGTGGAGAATGTCTGTCTTTAATACAGACCGCGCCTTTAATGTTCATGGGAACAGTGAACAGGACAGTAGGAACAGCTCATGGGAACAGTGAACAGGACAGTAGGAACAGCTCATGGGACAGTAGGACAGCTCAGGGGACAGTAGCTTTATCCCGATCTATCCCGGTCTCGCTGAATTAGTATTTGTATAGTATATTATACTGTATGTATTTGTTAACTATCTTTGTATTTCTTCGCTCAAATGGAATCACTAACGATTAACTAGGCATTTCTTTGTTCTTGTTATATCCCCAATGGCAAGTATGTGCAATACTATTACTAATATTAATTTTGGAGACAGCATCAGCAGATCTTTCTGTTTATATTCATGTTTTTTGTCACTTTAGGTGACTTTAGGCTACGAACTATAGATTTACTATGATAACTCCATTGTTTGTCTATTCATTAACATTTTCCCACATGTATGCCCACATTTATTTGTTTGACATTAATGTATTTATACTTTCTTTTAAATGGTGTCCATTCTAATAGAGGACTGTAGCAATACACTTCACCTTGCAGACCTAACTCCCTAAATGACAGCGTTAACGACACAACAATAATTTTGACATCTGAAACACTTTATTACATGACATTCAGTTGTTGTTAGGTTAGAGAAAGCCAGCATGGTCATCCAGGCGTAATGTGTATCTACAAAAAACAACGTACTAGATATGTATAGATAGTGAAATTGTGGTGTCATTTCTGTACAAGGTCACTACTCGCATGAAGAACCATCTGCTCATATATTCAAAAAGTTAGAAAATGTAAAAGATAGTCAGAAAAACCCAGAGACCATCCAGGGCTCCCAGACGGGAAGGTAACTCAGTTTAACAGACGTGTAAAGGACAGCAACACTTGAGAGATTGTTCTTTTGTCTTATTTTCATGTCCAGCCAGGTTGCTTTTTGTATTTTTTTTTTTTTTTAATTGTGCGTGGTATCTGATTTCATCCAATGTCGTTTTTTTAATATTAGATATTTTCACATATTTGCACATGGATAATTTACCAACATGATTGGTAAGCAAATAAATTAAATAATAAATTAAACTGCAATAAAGACAAACAATACACAGAATGCTTTGTATCAGATGCAAACTCAAAATCAACCCAGGGACCTTTTGAAAGCACAAGGTAGCTCATCTGTTTGTCACATTCAGTGGGTTGAAAAAAAACTAATAAACAAATAATTTAAAAAAGATTGAAACATTTAATATAATACACATTTGGTGTCTATCGAATTAAGCAAGACTAATGTGCAATTGACATATGAGAAGATTGAAAAGGAAAACAACGACGAGCAAATCTTCCTCTGAATGTGTCCTGCACTATAAGAGAGCAGAAGGTACGAATGCACAGTGTGTTTGTTGAATGTGGACTTATATGTTTCAATATATTCAGGATTTTCATATTGGGACAGATAAGATCCTAATATTGCAATATTGCAAGTCATATTTTAGAACTGCATGGGTTATATGTTTGACATTAAACACAGTTTTAGTAAAGTGGGTAGACTGAATAAAGAATTAAGAAAGAAATAATAAATACTAGATCCTCTGCATTTTAAAAACATTGACACTTTAAAGGAATACAGTGACTTTTGGGGGAAAAGGATTATTTTCCCCTTTCCTATATTTTTAGGTGAAAGACTACCATTTTGTTTCCAATAAGGCCAGCACTCACCAAACATCTCAGTATTTGTAATTTTTTGAAATTGTAGTTTTTTTTGATTCACTGTTCATAAAGAAGAGTTATCGCTAAAATATCTTTACTTTGGAGACGCTGGAATGCCGTATTCAACCTCACTTCTAATCTGCTACATGTGCTTCAAGGGATTTCAGCTAACTCGCTCAATTCATTGGAGAAAAAAAACATTATAGTATAGTCCGTGGGTTTCATACCCTTATTTCTGACAGCCTGTGCGTTTCTTTAACAAAACACTGTTTTCAAGTTGAGTTTTAATTGCACACTCAACTCGCGGTAACTTCAAAGACTTCACCAGCTGACGCACACAGAGAGGTCTCAAATCAAGGCAGGGGAACTATGGCAGGACACAAGCAGAACACTCTGGCTCCCTTTAAAGACTCGTGTGTGGTTACTACCAGTGCTTTGTTTGTTTCAGTACTGTCCTCTTAACCCGAATAAGACATAAAGACAATAAGACAAACTGTGGCAATGTGCTCAACAACAAAATAAATGTTGTCGGCTCTAATACTTATTTTTCTTATTCCCTCTCCACATGATTAAATAATGTACAAATAACATGTATCGACCCCTGTGGCAGAAGACTAATGAGTTGAGATGTAAACATCACACTGGAATATTTCTTACTGTCCTTCAACATGTAACTGAAGTGATTCGACACCCTATTCCCTTCTTCTTCCCCGCTCAAAGTAAAGGACCTCATGGGATTCGTGGGGAATTCCGAGAGGGTTTTTCCCTCCCTCACATATCTTCCAAGTCCGTCTGTTTCAGTTAAGAGCGACAGCCCACTTTGTGGAGGACTAGCGTTCAGGATCAGGCACCAGGTGATCCTCGTGGCGATCCGGGTCGTTGCAGTGACAGTGGAATTGCTTGAAGCTCTCCGACGTTCCTTTCTGTCCACTGTGGTCACTTGAGCTCCATGCTCCCTTCAGTCCTCTTTCCCATTGGTCCCCCGTTCAAAGAAAAACTGGTTTATCTCGACTCTCAAGAATCAGAAGCCATGTCCAGACTGTTCTGCTTCTTGTAGTGAAGAAATGTGAAGCACTATAGGTCGGTGACCTTGTTCTCTACAGCAGCCGCCACCTGCTGCAGCCTGTAGCCTAGCTGCATCTTCTGGGCCATAGTGTCCTCCTCCAGGGTTGTTATGATCTGAAACAAGGACAAGGAACAATTGGCTACCAGGTAGGAACAATTGGCTACCAGGTAGGAACAATTGGCTACCAAGTAGGAACAATTGGCTACCAGGTAGGAACAATTGGCTACCAGGTAGGAACAATTGGCTACCAAGTAGGAACAATTGGCTACCAGGTAGGAACAATTGGCTACCAGTTAGGAAGACTTGGCTACTAGTAAGGAACAAATGGCTACCAGGTAGGAACAATTGGCTGCTAGTTTAGAACATTGGCAGGACCAATTGGTTACTAGCTAGGAACAATTGACAGTTAGGATCAATTGGCCACCAGTTAGGAACACTTGGCTACTAGTTTTATACAAAAATTATCGGGACAAATTGTAAACCAGACTCACCTGATCGTAGTATTTGTTGATGTATTTATACAACTCATGTAGGGCCACAAGATGGTTAACTTCCCCAGCATAATTCTATAAGAGCAGAGGAAGAGAGAAATTCCATGTTGGTGTGTTAGTGGTGCCTGAGTGATTGGTGCACTGATTCAACTCAACACCTTTCGACGACAGGAATAGGGCCTACAGAGTTACCAACATACTGTACTTACCCGAGACAGTTCTGCAAGAGCAGAGTTCATTTCTTGGTCACTGGCAGGGATAGCCTGACGAATGTCTGCGTAGTACCTGAGAATGTGAGGGTAGACAACACAGCCTGTGAAAATATGTTTTAAAAAAGGAAACAGGTTTTTTGTGTGGGAGCGTGTGTTATTAGTTCAAAACAGTTCAAGTACAGCGATGGTTGGGTGCCTGGGGTCCCCCATATAAAAACACAACGTCTACTATCAAATAAAGAGGGAAATCCCCCATGCAAAGCCTACATCAAAACATCTCAACATTTCATGGCAGTTAATGACTAACTTGGTTAACGGTCACTCGGTCTCGACCACTAGGCTGAGAGATCTTCATAGAGAGTTTAATAACGTGTCCGGTCTACCGATATGCAACATTCATTCCCTTACATCCCACTACCGGTGTACGTCAGTAAACAGTCCCCAGTGCGAAAGAATCCAAACTCTTCCCTCTGGCCAGAAAACATCTACCCGATGCCCCAGTGCAGTGACGGGGACACTGCTGTGGAAGGTGCCGTCCTTCGGAGGAGACGTAAAACCGAGGTCCTGACTCACTGAGGTCATTAAAGATCCCAGGGCACTTATCGTAAAGAGTAGGGGGTTCCCCCCCGGTGCCCTGGCTGAAACCGCCCAACCAGGCTCATTCAATCTGGCCCCCTAATCCTCCCCCTCTGTGATTGGCTGATTCATTAATTCCCTCACTCTCCGCCTCAAGCTGGTGTGTGGTGAGCATTCTGGCGCAGATTGGCTGCCGTGCCTCACCCAGTGGGTGCTACACACTGGTGGTGGTGAGTGAGGTCCCCCCCTTCACTGTGGAGCGCCTTTGAGTGTCTAGAAAAGCGCTATATAAATTCAATGAATTATTATTATTATTACTACTAGTGACTAGAAGAACGACAACAAAGACCAGGGGAATAAAGACGTTTGACGGAAAAAATAGTACAAAGCCATATCTGCAACGTTGCGTAACCGGGTACTCATCCATCAGTAGCCCCTCCCTCCCACGCCTCTGAAACGGCCTTGACGTCCCGCCCTCTCTATCCCCACCCTACGCACATTCCATTCTAAGCACCCCCGTTCCGGGCGGTCAATGGCGAGACGACGATAAAGCCCGGGAACGAGGTTAGCCACCGACGGTGAGTTACGACGCGAGTCTGCGAGTCCCAGAGCAGACGAGGCCCGCGGGGTTTTGTCTGCCCTCTCCGCCTCCGACAGACAGACAGACGGTCCCGGCGTGTCCTCGCTGCCCCTGCCAAGTCCCGGGACCGCCAGGACCAGCGGGGGCCCGTCCTCACCTCTCCACCATGTGCTTGTAGCGGGGGATGTCTCTGGCGTACAGCAGCTTGTTGATGGGAGAGTCCTGCGGAGAGGAGAGGGACGGGAGAGCGGTTCAGTCGGACGCGTTATGAATAGAGAGCCGGCGGAGTCGTTCAGAGTCAGGAGCATCGCCAGAACAACAGGACGGGAATCGGGAGTATCTTGGGAATGGAGGGGACTGCCCGTTTGTCCGACGCGATTTGATCCGACCTCTCAATGTTCCGAAAAATTCCCATTAGACCGACAGCCCACTAGTCTGACATCTCTTTGTTCCGAATAAAATAGTCCCACTAGTCCCACAGCTCATTGTTCTGAAAAACGATCAATAGCCATTCTGGAGTGCTAGGGTTAGGGTTAGGGTTAGGGTTAGAGTTAGGGTTAGGTTAGGGTTTAGGGTTACGGTTAGAGTTAGGGTTACGGTTAGGGGTTAGGGTTACGGTCAGGGTTATGGTTTAGGGTTACAGTTAGTGGTTAGTGTTTAGGGTTAGGGGTTAGTGTTAGGGTTAGGGGTTAGTGTTAGGGTTACGGTTATAGTTAGGGTTTGGGTGTAGGGTTAGAGTTAGTGTTAGGGTTTAGGTTTAGGGTCAG
>OMLJ01114506.1:0-11003 GCA_900302595.1 Gadiculus argenteus
GGCTCAATGTTCAAAATACCAGACAAATAATCAGTGGAGATAATAAGAGATTGCACACCATCTAGTGGCCATAATGTGAATATTACTTTCATTCAAAGAGCAGCATGGGAGGGACGCTGTGTGTATCGTTATCTACGTGTGTGTATGTGTAAAAAAAAATTTTCTTGGCTCTGTGTGTGCACATGCATTTGTTTGTGTATGTGTATCGGTATGTGACTTTTTCTGTGTGTGTGTGTGTGTGTGTGTGTGTGTGTGTGTGTGTGGGTGGGTGAATAGTTCAAGACAACATCAGAAACACATACTGTGATGCAAGAAGAGTTTGGCTATCAAACTATTTCCCTGTCCCATTACATTGGATCCCAGTCAATCTCACCATAGTGCAGTGTGGTTACCTTAAGGGAGTCTCTGAAGTGAGCCAACCAAGATTGATGAATTATAGGACGAGAATGAGAAAGTATAAGTAAGTATACTGAAACTTTTTAAATTGAGTGCTCAAACATTAATAGGCAACCACAGTCGTAATATTTCATGTGTTTAATGTGACTCAGGCAGCGCTGTACCATTTGTGATTCATATCTTCAGACAGCACTCAGTTTTTTTTAAGCCAACAGCAACTCAAAAAATCGAGAGATCCTTTTTTTTGGCAGCTGATTAATTTGATAAAAAAACAAGGAAAATGTAACCTCACTCTTCCCCACAAGAACAAAAATAATATCGACAGACTCACCAGATCGACTGGTATTTAACTAATCTGCTTGCAATTTAAGATCATTATGTGTTTAAAATTCTAAATTCTAGGGATTTTTCCATTAAAACTTTTTTGGCTAATATTTTCATTTTTGGGGCATTTGCTCCTTCCTCTCACCCTACTGGCGTCGGCCTGAGCTGCAATCAGGCCCAGAAGGAGAGGACCTGCGCTGTGTTACGTTAACGATTGATTACATTCCAATGGGATCCAACTGTGCCGTCCAAACTGTTGCCGGTTTTGACAAGCCCTGTTCTTTTGGTCGTTATCGTTTCCAATGAACTGTAACAAATGGCTTCCAAGAATACAGATGATTGTGTGTTTTCATGTCAACTGAAAAAACCCTTGTGTTCGATGTCCAACTCTGGGGAAACCAGATGTTTATTCTATCATTTCAGACACTTATATGTATTTTGGCTGACATTCAAATATTGTTGTAATAATAATAATGTTTGATTCATCAAAACGGTGACCCTAGTTGAACCTTACAAAAGCAGAAGGTATGGTGACATCACGAGTTGGAGTGTCCAGTGCCACGCATATAATCGCTTGGCCACTTGGACACAGAGTGGTGTCGTCAAGGCTGTACACCTGAACTTCACTAGTTATTCCTTTAATTTAGTAATTTTGTTACTTTAGTTAACGTTAAAGTTAACGTTTAGCTCGTTACTCATGTATTTTCTACAAGTTACCTCAACTGTGGAAGGAGACGCCAGGGAAATGACACTTTTCAATAGAACTCATTTCAACTCATCCTGGTTTTTCTCTCATACATATACAGGTATCTGTATATCTGTCATATAAGCAATACATATTTGATAACATTTTGATAAAAAATTGTTTTCTGAATTGATATTCGAACCGAATGCCTAATGGGCATACATTCACTGTCTTGGGCATAACTTAATGATGCATGGACGTGTTGTTATTATTACAATGGTTCCCAACCCTCTTTGGCCTGAGAGCCCCTATCTAGCTGTAAAAATGATTGAGAACATAACATTTTGCTAACACGTTTGTGTTAGCAAAATGTTATGTTCTCAATCATTTTGAGATTGAGAACTTTTACTGTCTGCCGGTAATATTAATATCGAGGGACCGTAATCCCACCCTCTACTACACAGTTTGTAGTTTGCTCTTGGCTATGAATCTTTAAGCAGTCCATTAATATACATGAGAGAGCATGTCCCAGCTCTCTCAATGACTACAGGCCAGTGGTGCTGATCTTGCACATTATGAAGACCTTTGAGTGACTGGTGCTGCAGCACCTTAGCCCCGGGTGTGCGACTCCATGGACCCACTGCAGTTTGCGTACCAAGCCCGACTCGGCGTGGCCGACGTCATCATCTACCAGGGCTAACTCACACCTGGAGGGGCCGGGGAGAACACCATCCAGCCTCTGCTGCTTGTAAAGAAGCTTGCAGCGATGCAGGTAGACCACGACATGGTGGCCTGGATTGGAGACTACCTCTCCAGCAGTACCACAGGCCTGTCAGATGTGGTGATGAGCAACACCGGCGCACCCCAAGGAACTGCTAACTTTTCTCTTCACCATCTACTCCTCCGACTTCACCTTCAACTCAGGAGCGTGCCACCTGCAGAAGTTCTCTGATGAGTCCTCCAACAATCACAGAGACAGATCTAAATGTGGTTTGAATCGTCTCAAAGCAGTCAAGCTTCTTTTAAAGTTTTGGTGCTGCATCAGTGAGGACAGCGAAGACGAGGGGTGGTGAAGGGCTTTGTCAGATGGTCCGAGGAGAACCACCTCCAGCTCAACATCGGCAAGACCAAGGAGCTGGTGGTGGACTTCGGACAGAGCAGGAAGCCCCCAACCCCCATTACCATCCAGGGGGTTATAATAGAAACGGTGAACGGGTACAAGTTCCTTGGAGTGCGCATAGATAATAAACTGGACTGGTCAGACAACACAGAGGCCCTCTATAGGAAGAGTCAGAGCAGACTGTTCTTCCTCGGCAGGTTCAGGTTCGTTGACGTGTGTGGCTGTTGATGTTTGTTGATCACCAGGCCCAGGTTGCCTCAGGGGTGAGGCAGAAGAGTGGCTATGACACTCGCTGTCGGGGTCGAGCGTTCACCCCCGGGTACAGGGTGTGCGTGTACTGTACTGTCCCGTCAGGAAGAAGGGGGTCTCCCCTAAACTGCGGAGTCACTGGCAGGGGCCTGGGGAGATCCTCGACAGAGTGTCGGAGGTGGTGTACCCCCTGCGGATGCCTGGACAGGGGCGTGTGGTGGTGCTTCACCAGGACAGACTCGCGCCGTACCGTCCCCTCACCCCAGTTGGGGCTGGGGAGGGAGGTGGCTCTCCTGCTCCTGTCCCTGCTCCTGTCCCTGTCCCTGCTCCTGCCCCTGCTCCTGTCCCTGCCCCTGTCCCTGCTCCTGTCCCTGCCGGCTCCTCTGACGGTCCGTGGGCCCTGCAGATGTCGCTCCTGAAGGGGTCCGGCGGCCCCCTTGAAAGACTTTGTGTCGGGTGTTCAGACCTTGCTGTGCGTGTGTGTGTGTGTTTGGTTATTCGTATGTGGTTGGGATTATTAGTTGGTTATGTTCTATTGTGTGCTGTTTTGTTGTTGAAGTGGGTACCACCGTTACCCAAACTGTTATTGGGTATGCCGTTTTATCCTGTATCGTTGGTCTAAAATAAAGGTAGTCTGCAGTCGAGCGGTGTATAGGGCGCTTACTACTGTGAATAAATCCTGACTTGCTTCTTCACCACCGCTACAATATTTTCAATAACCAAACGGATGTGCACTGTTTATTTTTTGAAGCTCAACATCCCTGTCAAGAATTTGTTTTCACAAGTCATAATGTGAGTACGTGCTGAGTTGAAGCATTTTCATAAAGCCACATCATTGTCCGACTGGTGACTTCCCAGGCGTTGCCGGTAACCAGTGTTGACAGATTGGACCAGATTTCCCGCCCATCTGGGCGGGAAATTGTCGGTAACCCAGCCAGTTTTGCCAGATTGGGCCCGATTTCCACACTGCAGCCCGTGTTGTGCGGGAAATCTGGCCCAATCTGGCAACCCTGAACCCAACTCCACAGATGCAGGTCTGCTCAGTGTCAGGGCGGCGGGAGCGTCCAATACCGCGGCCGTCGGGTGGATGGGGTTTGGAACGCTCCCGGGTGTTCCTGACATTAAACAACAATCCACCAGTCATGTGTTTCATTTCCTGGACACGCAGCCACGTGTCTCTGGGTTTGATCGAGGACAGCTCAGCGCGCGTGTTGCCAGGAGGGAGGCTGTGGACCAAAATCTGCACAGCCTCCGGTTGCCAGGCAACGCACTGCACCATCCAGGGTTGCCAGATTGGGCCAGCTTTCCCGCCCAATCTGACAACCCCTAGCTACAGCGCTCTGCAGCCAGGGTGGCAACCGTGGCACCATCTCAATGTAGTTTTTTTTTTTTGTAACAGGAAATTACATCTGGTGCTTGTGGAGTGAACTTCAAAGGCTGACAAGATTTCAGACACACCGCCGATTTTGGGCTGGAGATGAACGCAAAATTAATCCGACTTGGCGAGCAGAGGGCTCGTCTGAACCCCCCCGGCAGAGCGCGGTGGTCTGTCCCAGCGGTGGTCTGTCCCAGAGGTGGTCCGCCTCGGAAGAGCAAGCGTATGATTTGATCACGCATGTGGAGCATTGCCGTGTCTGGATGAACGATTTGAACAAAGGTAGTGAACACGATGGCCACCGAGGGTCTGGGACTAAGGGTCAGAGGGTCTGGGACTAAGGGTCAGAGGGTCTGGGACTAAGGGTCAGAGGGTCTGGGACTAAGGGTCAGAGGGTCTACGGTCACCAGGGAACCAGTAGGCATGGAGAAGCTCTGGTGGTCCACGGGGACTAGACTCCACCAGACCCTAGAGACGTGGGCGGATGGGGTTCTCGAGGGTCTTGGGAGTTGAGTTCCAGGGGGTTGAGGACTAGGTATGAATGAACAGGCTCACGTTTTAAGGGTTTAAAATTGGTACTTTCTCCAATACTTGTATGTCCCTATTTGCTTTTTAACCTCCCATCTTTTCACCTCGAGTCAGTCCGTCTAACCAGCCGGCTCCATGAGCAGGTTGTAAAGGGTAAGGGCTATGGCTGTGCATCTGCAGCTAGGGCTGTACTATTATTAAGCCTTCCCCAACTCAATGTACACTACAAGGTTGAGGCAGTCAATTAGCCTTTGGAGATGGAACCATGTGTAGAATGTACGTCAGCCATACAAAACGATGGCTACCATAATAAAATTATCACTTGGCTAGACGATAACATAATTTTCTCTCTTTATTAATAGTGTGAACGAATACAAAAAAAAAAGAAAAAGTAAAACAAGAAGCGAGTACTCCAGATAGAACCCAGTAGAATGTGTTTTATTGCATCATAACATCACGACACCGTAACACGTCCGTCAGTCATGTACAACACCGGGCCTTTGAAACCGTTTTGCAACCACGGTTACCGTTGTAACCATGTACCGTTACCCAGTTGCCCCACCCCAAAGCGCTACCAAAGATGCTGACTGATTGGCCAGACAATGAACCAATACAAAAACTGTATTGAACAGAACAGGGGAAGGGATACAGGGTACATTGGAGAACACTGGCACATTCTAGGATGTGCCTTCAAGTTAAAATTCCAGAGTGATTGATAGAAACGAATCATTAAAGTTCCATTTCTTAAATTGAACTTCAAATCTCCCAGCTTTTCGACCGATCGTATCAACTCGTGCCTTGCAACGACTCCGCCTCCTCCTAGCGGGTCGACACGGAACAGGGGTTAACATCTTCAAGGAGGTTATAGGTGCACAGGCTGGGAAACTGGTGGCCCTTAATAAAGTGAATTGAGTTAAGACTTGAGTTAAGAGTTAATGGGGGGGGCAGGGTAATATTCTCTCACTAAAGAAGGAATGATGTGCTCCAAGTTGAGCTCCGGTCAGCAGTAGAGAGACCCAGAGGAACGAGATGAGCGTGTAAGCGTCTGCATGTGCACTGTGGGGGGGTCGAGAGGTTTAGTGCACGAGGCAGTGAGGATGGACAGGGATAAACAAATACAAAACAATTATAGAAGACGGGTATTTATTAGACAGTGATTGAAATGATTTGGGCCGGTTGTGCATTAACGCAGCCCCACCTAACGTACCCCGACACCTCAGCATCGTTAACCGTTAAAGCACTTGGGACGCCTAACCACCACACCAGCCGCCCGCCACCGCCTCCTCCTCCTCCTCCCTCCTCCTCCTCAAAACTCCAACTCCCAGAATCCTCCTCTACTCCTGCCAACGCCCACCGTGTCAGCCCACCCCCTAGTCCCCCGCCCACTCCATTCGATGGAGTGGGCGGGGTTTGGCGAGGGAGGGTGTGTCTTAGTAGCGGTAGTGGTCGGGCTTGAAGGGGCCCTCCTGGGGCAGGCCCAGGTATTCGGCCTGCTTGACGCTCAGCTTGGTCAGCTTCACCCCCAGCTTGTCCAGATGGGCGGCGGCCACCTCCTCGTCCAGCTGCAGGGACAGGGGGAGAGGGACGGGTGGAGAGGGAGAGGGGGACAGAGGCGGGGGGAGAGAGGGAGAGGGAGAGAGGGACAGGGGAGAGGGAGAGGGACAGGGCGTCAGAACATATTTACTTTGGAAACACGGTAAAATAACACGTGCTCAGCGAATAAGCCAGCAGCCGTGCTTGGCGTGTGTGGTTTTGTGTGGCTGTGGGTCGGTGTGTGCGTGCAGCCTCACTTTCGCCTCTGTAGTCACGTGCCGTCAAAAAACTTGCAACGCGACGTCAGGGGTCAGGGGGTCAGAGGGCACCAGAGCTAAACGCAGCACTTGAACAGATGTGGGGTTTATTCTGGCCTGACCCGGTGAACCCTCCGATCAGTCACTCCTGACCAGTGAGTAACAGCTTGGATACAGCCGTCGGGAGGGATTACCGAGGACCACTTCAAACGTTGCGTCAAACGCCGCCGGCTGAAGATGGATTACCGCACCACCTTCCAACCGAATGCTTTAGGGTGCTGGCGTCCAAAAATGCCCCAAAAAAATAAAAATAAAATACTAAAACCCGAGCCAACAGGAATCAACCTCTGAGCCGTTAAATAAATCACACTGCAGTGGCGTGTTGCAACTGCACCCCGACAGGAAGGAGATCGGGGTCCAAGTTAGCTCTCACCTTCTTGGGCAGGAAGTAGACTCCCAGTGGGTATTTGGCGGTGTTGGTCCACAGCTCGATCTGGGCCAGAACCTGCAGCAGAAGACAATGGGAACCGTTTTAGTTTGATGTTTTTGCTGTGGGGTCTCTGTCCCCGCCCCCTGGTGTGGGACCAGGGAGGCCCCACGGTCTGCTCCCCAGAGGTGACCGTGTACCCACCTGGTTGGTGAAGGAGTTGCTCATGACGAAGGAGGGGTGTCCCATGGCACAGCCCAGGTTGACCAGGCGACCCTCGGCCAGGACGATGATGTGACGGCCGCTCTTCATCCTGTAGCGGTCCACCTGGGCGCCGCGGTGTCAGGGGACAGGATGTGTCAGACAATCATCCAGAACCAACAACGCCACCTCACTCATCCAGAGAGTCGTGGATGTGGCGTACATACGTTCAGCTCCACTGTCAAGGTTTACATTTCTACTAAAACATGTTTTGTGATCGTTATTGTTAATTTCCTTCATATATTTTACATATTTTTTTTTAAACATGCACATAAAAAGGAACGTGTGAACGAAAGGGTTTAAGATGATGTTGAATTTGTTCAACACATGCCAAGATAGCATGTAGCTTAGCCATGAACCACGTCCGACCGTATGGCCCGGACGGAGGCTTGTTTCTCCCGACAGGATCCGTGGCGAGGGACCGAGCCTCCGCCACAGGTTTATGGGAGAGGTGCTTTACCCCCCGTGTCAAACGTCAAGGACACAGGGCCAGGACGGGCAATAAAGGGGGATACACACTCGCTTTTAAACTCATCTTAAAATCGTGTTTCAGTTTTCTAATCCTACTCTGCGCTCGTACCAAAATATGCCTTTAGTCATCAGTAAAAAAGGTATTTTAAGCAGGAGCCAACCAACTGCATTATTTATTAAGACATGTTTAACGGTGAAGGACTTTCCGAGGGGTGCGGGTGAGCCCTCGTCTCGGCAGGAGGGCCGACGGCGTCTGCGGAGCGCCTACCTGTGGCTTGATGTTGATCTTCTTGGCGGCGTTGGCGTTCAGCCAGGCCATGTCGATCTCGCAGTCAAAGTGTCCGATGTTGCAGACGATGGAGTCGTCCTTCATGTTCTCAAAGTGGCTGAAGAGAGAGGGAGGGAGGGAGGGAGGGTTACAGACGGAGAATACACCCTGTAGTCGTCATCACTGCCCAGGCATCAGTCCGAGGGCAATTTGGTTGACACTTCACCTAAAAGTGTCTTGATACCCTGAGTGGACACTGGGTGGGAATGGAACCCCTAACTCTGTAAAGGCCTTGGTTGTGAATGCCGTTTCTGTATGTGCGTGTATATCTTGCATTACTTTGCCTAGGGTGGTAGCATGGTAAAAGGCCATGTTTCAACACCGTGCCATGTTGATCAGCCATTACAAGCAGTTAAAAAAAAAAACCAATCCATGTGTCAAGTGTGAATTGGGGGTCCGCAAGGGGGGGGGGTGACGTACTGGCCAAGGATGATGTCTTCACAGCCGGTGGTCGTGACGAAGATGTTCGCCTCCTTGGAGGCCTCGTCCATGGTGGTCACCTCATAACCTGGAAGATTATAAAAGGACAATCATACGAGTTGTAAATCGCTTGGAAGGTCTCGACATGTCCGCTGCTAACGCCACACCAACAAAAAATTCTAAGAAATATCGGTTGACGTGAGAAGCACGATTCGTAAATAGATTCATAAATCTTCTGCATCGATTACACATCTTTGCAAAACTTTTCCCCCCTTTTGTCCTGACTTAACCTTGTGTTTACAGTATTGCAATCAGTTGATCAACTGTCAAATATTAAAAAAAAAAAAAACATTTACTACACCATTATTTACCCCCATGTCCTAAATAAAATTAATAAAAAATAATATTGATTTTTTGAACCAAAGCCTGAGAAACTAACACCCCCCCCCACTATTGGTGACGGGACACCCACCCTCCATGGCAGCCTGCAGGGCGTTGATGGGGTCCACCTCCGTGACGATGACGCGGGCGCCGAACCCACGCAGCGCCTGCACGCAGCCCTTGCCCACGTCGCCGTACCCGGCCACCACGGCCACCTTCCCGGCGATCATCACGTCGGTGGCGCGCTTGATGCCGTCGATGAGACTCTCCCTGCAGCCGTACAGGTTGTCAAACTTACTCTGGGGGAGGAGAGGGGGAGTTACACACTGGATAGGGGAGGAGTTACACACTGGATAGGGGAGGAGTCACACTGAAGCGGTAATAGTCTCTTCAGTGCGTCAAGACTCACAGAAAAACATTTTAAGCATCAAGCATGGTTGGATATGTAAAACACAAAAGGCGAATGTTGTTCAATTTGCTGGAGTTTACTTGTTTGAACTTTTGCGTCAATGCTACAGAAACGTTCTCCGCACGGTGTAATGAATGACGTCGGATTCTCCGACATCTCTGGACTTTCACTACAAGTCTCAGCGGTGGTCATCTAGGCCGTGGCCGGCAGAAAAAAAAAAAAACTTTAGCTGAGCCCCTCATTCTTTTACGATTACCGCAAATTAAGAATTAGCTTCTATTTTGGTGTATACACAGCTTTAGTCTGCGGACCAGGGTGAGAACATGGATTACCTCTGTTCTTTGGTCTGCTGACCAGTTGCCGACCACTGAGCACCTGTTCTCTAGTCTGCTGACCAGCGGGAGAACATGAGGCAGTGAAACTATTACTACCCTCCTTTGTTGAAAGGACGTAGCATTCTGAGGAAGGCTGAACTGTTAAAAGGGTTCTTTGAAACCGCTCACTATGCTAGAAAGGAGACGGCTGTCTGCATGCTTAGGTTTGTTTTCAAACAATTTTGTGCTTCTCTGCATTTAGAAAGGTCATCTGTTCTATATGCAATATCTCAAATGAATTGCCGTGGCACTTATTAACCTATAGATATTGGTTGCTGTATTTCAACTAACTTTTATGACTATAGATGCACCTAACCCAATAATTCAGAGTCAGGTTTGACGCGTGTCTGGAGGCAGATGACATACAAGAAGTTGATCTCGCCAACATCTTTAGACCCAAGAATGCAGGCAATACTGACCAAAATAAGTTTGGGAACGACGGCAGTAGGGTTACACCTGTACAGCAGATTGTCAAAAAAAGTGCTTTTCCTCATACAACAGTCTAAGAATCACACTGTGTCTTTCAGGAAGGGGTTACCTTGGTGACAGAGTCGTTGACGTTGATGGCGGGGATCTTGAGGTCTCCGCTCTTCATCATCTTGTACAGGTTGTGGACCCCTGTGGTGGTCTCCTCAGACACTCCGCGGATACCTGGAGAGGGAGACACACACACAGCTTTATTAATCAACAGCTAATCAGGGCAGGGAGTCGAGGCTACACATGCTTTTTATCGTTTCTTTGATACGTTGTTAGTGAGCAGAGAGGATATGGGGCGGGCTGCTCTAGGTACGCCTACAGGTAAGACTGGTTACATTGAGGATCTAAACCAGAAACTTTAAACTGGGAGTCAGACACCATAACCACTAGTTCAGTGGTGATTTGCCATTTTTTGAGTGCAAACCGTTTTTAAAGGGGTAGAAATCTCTTGACTGAAATGAATTCATTAATGAATGAATTATTTTGTTAGTAAATCCAAAGGCAGAGCCATACCCCCACCTGCTGGTCACCATGTGCTACTGCTAACTAAAGACCCTGGAGAGAGATGACTTCTGCTGTAACAAGTCCACTGCTGATCTGTTTATTTGTGTCGGGGAGCTCAAGCCGAAGACACAATGCTGTACTACACAAGCAATGTACTGGGAGCAAGTATGTGACAATGGTTTTACATGTTTGTGTGTACGTGCCCGTGCCTGTGTGTGCGTGTCCAAGTGTGTTGAGTGTGTTTGGGCCCCAAGTGACGCGTGTGCCCGTGCTTGTGTTGGCAAGTGTGCGTGTGTGTTTGTGTGTCGACCACATTCAGGCGTGTCTGTGGGCACATGCACGCACCGGCCAGCAGCTCGGGGTACTTCTGGTGCACCATGTTGGTGAGGTCGCCACCGTCGTCCAGGATCATGTTGAGGGGCTTGCCGTCCTTGAAGTAGATGGTCTGCTCGATGCACCACACATACTCCTCGTCAGTCATGCC
>OMLJ01114513.1:0-10944 GCA_900302595.1 Gadiculus argenteus
TGTGTATGAAATGTGTTAAGTGTTACGCTATTAAAGTGCCCGAGAAGCCCGACCTTCGCTCGGACATGGCCATTAACAGCAACTGCTGGCCCAACGGAGCTCCACACACACACACACACACACACACACACACACACACACACACACACACACACACACACACACACCTTTCCACCTGCGTCCCTTCGTTGTGACCCTCACACCATAACGTTGAACGCAACTTGAGTGGCAGAGTACATTTTACAAACTGGTTCGCGAAGGCTGGAAAAAACTGATTTTTATTTCCTGTTTTCTCGAAGTGACTTATTATTATATTATTATATCACTTATTGATTTGGGGTTTATTGCTCTTTAAAACAAGCACTATGGAAATCCGTTTTTAGCAGCATGATGCAGACTTCTTGTATTTTACTGATAATATTGCCCTTTAATAACTTCTTCCTTCTTATTCTCTTTCATTAAATCTTCCACATCACAAACACCACTTGTGTGACCCAAACGCAACAATTTTCCAATGAAATAAAAGTGATATTGGAGTTTACTTACCCTTTAAGAAGATTCAACTCAAAATGTCCTCAAATAAACTTGAGGAAAGAATGCTAAGAACTTCACAAGTTAAGAAAGTGTGATACGAAGGGCAGACGGCAAATACAAACAAACGCCCAGCCAGGACAACAAACACATCCTGTTGACGTTGTCTTCAAGACGCTGGCTTCTGCGTTTGAAAAATACAAAGTCAAGCCTCCGACGCGACCCCACTAACAGGTCAACGACCACGCTCCGTTTCTGCGAGCGCGCCAACCTCACCCTCCTTTACCAACAAGCTGTTGGAGATTAGCAACCCACGCATCCCCTATTTAAAGGGTGCTCTGTGGAGATAGCGTCGGGTGTCTGTTTACCCCTGCTGCCAAAGGGGGTTTGCAAATGGTCTGGCTGTCATTATTCACGACGTGTTTACCATCTCAATGTCATCTGAATGCTCGGCGCCGCAGATTGTTTCAAAATAGCTTCAGCGGTATTCATCTGCAGCTAATGTGGCCCGTGTTAGACATGGCCCAGTGCAATGGGTCTCCTCCTGATGGTTCTTTTCTGACCACTGGAGAGAACATAAAGGACATTACACCCGGGATAATGCAGGGAATTTGCCGCTCGTTCACCTCTTCCGGAGTCATTCGTTTGGCTGTTGTTGTTTTGGAACGGGTAAATGCACCGGAAGAATCCAGTAATGTCGACTGCGTGGAAATTTGTCGGGAGGCGCTACATGGACGCACCGTTACCTCCGATCAGTGATTCCAAACATTATAAAGAGGTGTTGAAATTTTTTTTATAGTTCTCTTCTTATTCACGTCAATGATTTGTTTACGTTTAGATTTAGCTGGACAGTTATGTTAATATGTTCATGTAAAATGTTAATATTAAGGTTTATTGAAGGTATAATATGTAACGTTGACACTCACCGATTGTTTAAAAGGGTGTTGCACTCTAGATTCCCAATGTTGACAACATTTTCTCTGCCCCCTCCTCCCCATACTCAAAACCAAACACCAACGGAACACGAGCGCAAGCTGAGTGCAACATTATATTTTGCGATGAGCGCAATTATTCTGTCATTGTCTCTTTACAGTGACAAGCGACAACGATTCAAACACTGTGGACTCTATTTTAACGGTCTGAAACGCAAGTATAAAGAAAGTATGAAACACAAACGCAAGTAGTTTTGTGGGTGGATCTTTGTCGCTGTTGATATTATAACGGTGGATAAATGACTCTGGTGGATTAATGGGTTGGTCTGAATAAGCCAATGAGCGTTCCATCTCCCATCCCCTTTAAGAGCCATGAGTGCATTTGAAGTTGACGAGTTGATATTTTGGCAGCGTGTTGCAGTCTCCGCTGAGACAGACGCATGACCACATGAGTTTCAAAGTTTCACAGCTTCAAATGGCTCAGTTTTTGGCCAAATAATAGACCTAATTCAAACATGGAATAGCGTTTTAGTCATCATGTCAATTTCGGCAAAGAGAACTTAACAAATAGGCTATATGATATGTGGCCCTGTGGCCGCAACTGTGGGTCTATTTAATGATATGCAGCAATACATTAACAAACATTGTTTGTTACCAGTATTGTATACATTATCGTTATCAACAGTGTCGATAGTGTTCATAATATGCATGTGTCCCCCTGTTAATATACATTGCCATGGACTGTATTATGCGTTAGGTTTTTAGTTTGCGTGTGTTTAAACAGATGGGTTCACACACATATGCGTGCCAGACATCACCTGCATTCATTCATTCTTTTAAACACTCACTCGCCGTAAAACTATCATTTATATATACTTTGTTTTAACAATAAGTTTATTATTGTTATTATTTTATGCATGGCGTATTACTACAGCGTTCATTCATGCATCCACAATCCACAAACCACAATTTTTTCCACAATCCACATCATCAACATAATTTTCAATTAGGCAAATGGTTGGCTTGTTTGTGCTGCGTATAGCCTACCTGTGTGCAAGCTCATGTTGCAGTTCCGACCTGCCATTTCACGTCAAAATAGCAACACCAACTGCGCTATCCGCTAGGGCATTTAGACCAGGTATTTGCCGGTCAGTGGCGCAATTGCTTTTTGGATCACTAAAATAGCACCAAGTATCATTTGCGCCGACACGTCTCTCCAGGCGCAAGTTTGGTGGCGCGAGTTTGCTGGGTGAATTGTGCTGGGTGCCCTGTAACAGCTAATGTTTATGTTTGGTGTTGATGTATTGTTTTCAATAAATATAAACCAGCTCATCCAGACTCAATTTTTCAAATGCAACTTCCGAGATTTACCTGTGTTTCAGCGCGGCTCTGGTCGTGGAGCTTTTCAGAAAGAGGACGAGGCTTTTAAGGCTTGGTAGAATGTGGTACAATCTCAGTTGATCCAGTTTGTTTGCTTTGCTGCGGCACGCTGTGCTTGTGTGCCAATTTGTTTCATATCTGGCAACCCGGGGTAATCAGTGAATAGTGGATCAGAACACACAGGCCAAAACAACATTCAGACCTGGGATGGAAATTTTAAAAGGAGAACATATTGGCTTTGGCATTGTTGTCTGAGAAGCCAGACTTCTTAACCAGTATAAATGACAATATCATGGTCATTTTATGATTTATGAACATTTGGCTCTTTTCAGTATAGGTACAGTGTTATTGTGCATAAAATGATCAAGTTTAGCGTTAGGGGTTATTGTGAGATATTCAGAGATGGTTACTTTTAGATATTAGTTAAAGTGGGTGCACATCATATTGAAGAACTATAATTTTAGTGTAATTTGTTAGAAATGCCATTGCCATGCATCAGCCATTAGTGGGTGAAATGCTGTGAGTATCTGTTTTGAGTTGACTGCACGTGCCTCTGGGCATCACATCCATCTTGCCTGTCAATCACAGGTGTGTGAAATGCAACACTTCTTAATGGCGGAGAAATGTAGGGAAGCAGAGATGGAGAGGATGTTTTGTTGTCTTTCAAAATCGTGCTCAACTCTCCTGAATCATACTTAAAATACCTTTTTGGGTGTAGTCAAGCTTAGGTAATTGGTTAGAAATGGTTACGAGAGGTTAGGTTAGATAATGTGAGGTTATGGTATTGTGTCAGAGGTGAATTTGTTGTGGTAGCATTACGTTTAGATAAGTTTGGATCGGTTACTGTGTACGACAGGGCCAGAGGGGATTCTGCGTAGGGACATTGTTATCTCCGCAATACCGTTGCCTAGCAAAATGAGAAATGGTGCCACTGTGTGCAGAAACAATACATTCAAAACACCACATAATGGTGAATCATCAAAACAATAACAGTGACTCATTATCTTATATGGCAGGGGTTGGAGCTGAGGATAGATGACTCAACTGAAGTATTCAATATCATTTATTCAATATTAAAGTTATATAGGTTGAAAAGGTTATAACAAAGGTTATAAAATAATGTTTGAAATTAATTATTTTTAAAAAGGTGATGGAAAGTGTGAAGGTCACCATCTTCTATGAAATATTCATCTTAAACCAGACGGCCATATCTCCCACCACCACTAGGGACCCGCTCACCCTGTTAGACTCTCATATACCTTCAATCAGTGAATATTGATTTCACCCGTGTTCAATTAAATTGCAGACTTAAGCCCTCCTGTGTGGTTCCTGTTGTCACTCAGTCTTGGTTTATCCTCCTGTGTGTCGGGGAATAGGGTTTTCCTCTTTTTTCCGTATCATCACACATGCTTTATTTTCTTTCAGTGTTAATTAAAGTTTCCAAGTGAAGTTACTTGTGTCGTGTCAGTGCTTTACACCTCTGATGTACCTGTGTATAGTCATTTTTCAGCACTATCTTCCGTCTCCCAGTCCTTCACCCTTTAAAGTTCCCATGACCAGCCTACCCAGTGGACGGTAGCAAGCGTTGTAACGAACGGTAGCAAAACTATCCGTCACACATCTAGGTGGACACGCCCCACTTGTGATGTCATAAGAGCCAGATTTTCATAACGGCTAATCACAATCAAACCTGGTGCCATGTCATGGGACCAATAACCCAATATCACACAACACCATGTACACGTTGAAATGGACAAATATAAAGAACTCAGTGTGCCTGAAGCTGTTTATGTCTTGTATGAAGGACTACATTTTGTCCTAGAACTGGTGAGTGTGTAGGATAGTGTAGGTAAACGTTGGCAGTGCTAGAAGTAGGCCTGCCCAGGTTCTGTATCTCATCCACACCCATAAGTCTGTCTTGGATTTCAAGCATGAGAGTGCAATGAGATGTTACTTCTTAGTTACAGTGCCTTTTGAGTTTAGAACCTACTCATTAACATCAAGCACTTCGAGGTCAACTGTGAAATCAAACCCTATCAAACAAAAAAATCAATTTAGGCACACAAAATCTATGTGAAGGCATTCATCTCGGAATGTTCAAGATGTATTTATACAACTCCCATTGTGCATGTGACACAACTAATACTGCCTCTGATTCCTAGAACTACTGTGTACTGTGTACTTTCATGTAGGTCTAATGCTTTGATTTTACGCAACCGTCACTTTGGAGAAAAGCATCTGACAAGCGATTACACACAAGTCAAGTTTGTATTGTTATAGCCCTTAATCACAGATGCAAAGGCCACAATATACCAATTCCATCTGGTCACTTAGCCCGCTGAAGGGCACGCAAACCCTCCCTTAATTATCAGGTAAGAAACCTAGAGCTGGAACGCAAAAAGAGAGGGATCCATCCTACCAGGGAGTGTTAGGAGGGCAATCAAAACCGTTTCAATTACTGTATGTGTTATGGTTTCATAATGACAATACCTAGTTTTTCTTATTATTGCTTAGATTAATGTGTATTAAACAAAGGGATGTAGCTAACCACTGGTCTCCACGGGGGGCCTGACATTAGCGTGGTTCGAATTATCCAATCACGGCCACGATGTATGCCCTGACTGCGCTTAATTCAGTCAGAGTCAATTATTTATCAGGGGTTAATTGTGGTTCTCTTGATTGTAGTGATTGAATCACAGGTAATATACAGTGGTAAAGGGGGTCAGTGTAGCAGTAGGTTCAGGGTAGCAGAACCATGGCAACCTTCTGAAGGGGGCAGCTAGGTGTGAGTTATTTATGTCCATATGACGCGATCTGGCTACCTTACATGCAATACTTTTAACATTGGTCTGGGACCTTTTTGAATCCTGTGTGCAATCTTAATGTGTTTATTTGTTTCCTAAAGATGTGAATCACATAAATCGGTTAAGAAGTGGTATTGGGTATCTTACTAGACTCAACATTAGTCAAATTTACAAACAGAAAAAAGGGGAAAAAGTGTGAAATGTTGAGATGTTTGTCTGAAAATGATCACAATCCCATTTCAATTCTGTAAATCCCATTGCTATATTGCTTGGGATGTTTTACAATGGCAAATGATGTAGGCAGAGGTGTGAAGTAACGAAGTACAAATACTTTGTTACCTTACTTAAGTAGAATGTTTGGGTATCTATACTTTTCTGGAATTATTTTTCTGCCAACTTTTTACTTCTACTCCTTACATTTTTACGTGATTATCTGTACTTTTTGCTCCTTACATTGTCCGAACAGCCTCATTACTCGCATTTCTTTTTGGTTGTTTTCATCGTTTATAAACATGAATTTGATTGTGATTGGATAAGTGATATGTGATTGGAGAAGTATCAATATACACCATTCCGACACACTATTGTGCCGTGTTCCAATACCCGTGCTGTGTTCCAATACCCGTACTTCCTTGAGTACACTCAACCGTAGTACACTATCCATACTCAATGAGTGCATTGAGTTTCAGATGTCAGTGTGTTCCAAATTGAATACTCTGCGGTGCACTAACCGGAAGTGACGAACGCGACTGCCACTGCAGCTCCTCCCCCCACAATAAACATGACGCTGTGATCTTTACGCATAATAGCTATAAAAACCTATAAAAGCTATAAAAAGTACAAAATGACTAAATTAATGCAGGCTATGTGGAAAATGCACTGATGTTGTTCTCAACCTGGCTCCGCCTCTTCCACTACGTAGCTAAGATGGCGGCCGTTGAGTACGAGAAGTGTGTATTGATCCACACTTCGCAGTTTGAGTCCGATTTTAATTGGAACATCCTACATACTCAAACTAAGTAGTACGAGTACGGATAGTACGGGTATTGGAACACGGCACCGTACTATCCATACTCGTACTACTTAGTTTGAGTATGTAGGGCGTTCCAATTCAAATCGGGGGAAAAGAAGTGTACTCAAAGGACCTGGATGGTGTACTCAAAACGGTCAAACTGTGAAGTGTGGATCGATGCACACTTCTCGTACTCAACGGTACTCAAGGAAGTACGGGTATTGGAACACAGCACTGGTCTGCACTATCTATCACCCCTGCATGTTACAAATCACGTCACACGCAAGCAAGTTCTACTTGAAGCAGAGGTTCTACTATGGAGTTGTAGTTCAAGCTCTGAAGCAGTGGTTCTACTATGGAGTTGTAGTTCAAGCTCTGAAGCAGTGGTTCTACTATGGAGTTGTAGTTCAAGCTCTGAAGCAGTGGTTCTACTATGGAGTTGTAGTTCAAGCTCTGAAGCAGTGGTTCTACTATGGAGTTGTAGTTCAAGCTCTGAAGCAGTGGTTCTGAAGCAGAGGTGAATGCAAAAATTCAGCACTCAAGGTGTCCACACCGGGAACGGTGCCATTTTCTTATAGTCTGCGTTCTATTTTGCACTGCTTTTGCGTCTTTATAGTCGGGAGTGAGCGAGGGTGTCATTAATGAAGATGTCATCAAGCGATGACTATCTCATAGTGATAGATATGATAGTAAATAAGCCTAAAAAAAGAAGGTTTTGGGTTCACCCCTTGTTGTTGAGCGGAGGTGACAGCAGGGCGAGTTCCATCAGCTCATTTAAGAGCTGAAACGCATAGACCCAACAGGTGTATCCCGTAATATCCCTGAGGCCCAGAATGTAGCTTACTGGACATGACTGTCTGAATTCCATGTAACGGAACATAAAGTGAAATGTAATGTTGCAGGCTTTAATGAACAAATCATTATGGCGCGTAAAGAAGCGCATTTCAAACATTTCACCGTAACCTAACATTCTTTCAAAATGTAGGCTACAGACGAACTGGCGATATTAATCAAATGAGGATTTCACAGGTAGATCGTCTTCAGATCAGAAAACAAAGCTTGTCGCCAAAACAAAATTCAAACCTTCACCTGTAGCTGCGCAAGACGCATCAATGAAATAGATGTGCCAGAGCGCACACTGGGGGAGACAGGGAGGTGGAGACGTGCACACTGATGGGGGTTTTAACAATCAGACTATGGAAACAGAGATGAATGAGATGTAGTCTATGAATATCAATTTTATGTGTAATTCTCTGATTGGTCAGGCAGATTTTTCATTGGCGAAATTTCGCTTAAATTTCGCTCAATTTGACTACTTTTTAGGAGGTGCAGGCAGCCTTGCCAGATTACTTTTAATCCTGTTAGGCTGGAAAAAGCATTAGGCAAGTAGATTAAATTTCAGCTGGTTTTAACTGGAAGTATTTCTTTCTACAAACAATAAATCAATCAAATCAGTCAATGCCTTTCATTTGGCATATTGTTTGTGCAGCTAGTAACATCTTGAGTTACGTTTTTCTTTCACGTGGACACAAGCGATTTCTATTTTATTTACTATCCATGTTTAAAAGAAAGAATGCACTTTGCAGTTAACAAAGTTTTTTTTCAATATTACAATATTTATTGTATACATTGGTTTATTATTAATTATTATTTAAAAAATATTTACTATGCTTAAAGGAAGCAGGATTATTACCTAATTTGTCACTTTATTTTCTTTTTTTTTTTGTCTTGTTATTCTTTTTTGTTGTTGATCCGAAAATAATCCGACCTGTGACTCAAAAACCGTGACCAGATCCGAACTGTGAGTTTTGTGATCCGTTGCACCCCTAATTTGCATTATACTAAGACGCATAAATTTTTCATTGGGCATGTATGAGGCTGAAACAGGTAGCCTAGTGCATCCCCAATGTTTCAACATTAACATTTTAATATAACATTATAGTCATTAAGATGATGTTCTCTGGGGGGAGGTCGTGTATTGCCTATAGGCCCCTGTGGCGTGGGGCCGATAACATTTAATGGCTTTTTTTTCCCTTTAAATGACTTACTTTTACACTTCTACTTGAGTAAAAAGCTTGAGTTGATACTTCAACTTTTTAAACCCTAGTATCTGTACTTCTACTTGGGTAATGAATGTGAATACTTTTGAAACCTCTGCATGTAGGAATGACACACTGTTGATTATTTATTATTAAACCAAACCAAGATTTGTGTAAAAGCGAATTTGTGTCCACACAAGTTCCTGGGTTTTCAGTTTGACAATAGGTTATGACTGGCATCGCCAATACCACAAACTGAATCCAGATCATTATGTGGGGGCCTGGGTATGTACAGTATATGGACTCAGTTGCTTTGATGTTGAAAGTGTGCGTGTGTGTGTGTGTGTCTGTGTCATTACCTCTCAATGCTTCACAAAGCGATTTCTCAGCAGAATAAGACTTCTGCTACGCTAGTTGGCGGGGCTATGCGTCTCTCACAGCCCGTAAGACCAATCTGACTTGATCAAAGAGCCTCCACTGGAGGACGTTCTGAGCCGGTCGAAAGAGTTCCGAGGGGCGGATCCGGGGCGGATCCTGGGCGGATCCTCTCTCCAAACCACACCCACAAAGGTTCCTATCGGGAAAAGTACCCCTAGTGGGTACGCACCTAATGTATCCATTAGGGATTTCAAAACTTCCATTGGAAAAAAAATTATATCTTGGCTTAGTCCAAGATGCACAAAGCAATGATATTAGAGATGGCAGGTGAATCCACCCACAGTAAGACAGTTGAGGACAGGTTGTGGTCGAGTCTAAAGCAGGTGCAGTACGTTCCGCCCATGTAAAGCACACATAACTACCAGATCTGCATACTCGCAATCTCAACTATGTTATATTACAACATGGACAAATCAGTTCACACTGGTTTCTGGGACATTGTGGGTCTCTATCACAAGATTTTTAACTGGGCTACAGTTAATATACAGTATACAGTTAATATACAGTTATATACATATTAGAGATATATAATTGCGATATTGTAAGTCGTTTGGATAAAAAGTGTCTGCTAAATGCCCTAAATGTAAATGTAAATGTAGAGGAACTACTGGGAATAGTCTAAATTCTTACAGGTATTCCGTATTCTGACCTTCTATTGACCGAGTTATGTTTATGAGGTAGATACACATCTTATTGATGGCGCTCACAGTGCTTTAAAGGGTGCTATTACACCCTCTGTTTGGAATTCTGGAATGTTCCAAGGCTCACCGGAGAGGGAAGCAGCATACCAATGGCCACCATCTCCAGTGCATGACACACAGCGACCTTCTCCAAAGAGGGTCCTGCTTAGCTTGCACGATGCCTAGGAGATGCTCCTTCTCCATTGGACACCGCCATGCCCTGCTCCATTACCTCGGGCTGCGGTGAGTGCACCCGAGCTGGGACTCGGTGACAGCGATAGCCTGTGATAGGGAAGTCACTGAAACTCAATAGGGCTATCGTAAAGGCTTGGAAAACTAGATCCCTGTGTTTCTCTCGCAGCAGATGGTAAAGTTGCAGATGGTACAGCTAAAGAGCAGCAATCGTTTAGCTAATGTTAAGCTACAGAACAGCTGACGGTTATCTAAAGCGCAGCTAAGAAATCTGCTAAAGTTTGACGGTGGAAATCAAAAGGCTACTTATGTATCAGATTTTTTTCCCCCTGAAGACACAATAAAACAATATCCATGTGTTTCTGAATAGAACTAGAGGCTTGGGAGCACACATCATAATTCAAAAGAATGCATAATAATTCAATATAGTATTAGCTTTATAAAAGACTGTAATATCTCCAAAAAAGCTCCAGACGAATCATGACTTCATTTGTATTCATATATTTAAAAAGGCTGACCTAAAATTACAAATTCAAAAATTCAAACCATTGCTTTATTTTTGTGTCTCCCCATCTGCTATGCAGCTGAATAATACATGGAAATACATTCATATCTATGGCCTAGCAAAATGTATTCGGGTTCCACAGCGGCCCGAGAGTAAAAAGTGGCCTGCGTGCGGTGAAAGTTGTGGAAGTCCTCGCGCATGTTCCCCCCACCATGAGGCTCGGGGAATTTATTCAGCTGTACGGACGCTGGCTGCAGCAGCAATGAGTTTGAGAGGGCTTTAAAAAAAAAAAACCGTTTTAAACTCAACATTGAGAGTAGAGCGACGTCAAAGTCATCTTGAATACACTAAGAGCTAACCTTCCCACGAATCCCACGTGCGTGCATGGGGGAAGCCAGGGTTTGTAAGCCTAATGAAACCAGATGTTGTGT